>WNWK01040355.1:0-17018 GCA_009830355.1 Cherax destructor | reverse complement strand
TGGGCAGAGGGGGAGAGGGGACCAGTCAATGGAAAACCCGGGCCCTACCCCCAGATATCAGGTGATGGCTGTTGGAATTTCTGCAAGCCAGCCGGATTTTACTTTCTTCGTAATATGGAGTGATATCAAAGGGGTGCGAGTGATAAAGTGGGAAAATCGGCCCAGGAGGCTCAGTAATAAGGTAGTAATTGGCAAAATATAGTGAATGTGCAGCGAGAGGGCCGTGTAAGCCAAATTTGAACTGCAGTGGCGCACCATACGACGGGTACAGTCTAAACCCGGTTTCCCAGGTGGTTTTCTATTAGAATAGACTGAAATTTGTTCAATAATATTGTGAAATGGTGAATATAGTGAAACGAGTTGTAAATAATCCAGAGTGAATGTACCGGCGGGTCTGGCGTGGGTATGCCTCCCCCGGACCGCCATTTTTGGGATATGGAGAAGATGAACTAACTTATCTCGACCCATCAACGTCGAAATTGAAAGGGTGAACAATAGAGGGGAAAACTAGTGAGATATTAAATATGTGAATTAAGAGGATTTGGTGATGTTAAGTACAGAGAGAATGGTGTAGTGATTCTCAAGCAACATTCTCCAGCAACCACATGTTGACCTCCCGATTTGTCCGAGATAGAGGTGTCAAAAATACGTCTTCTATATCGGGACCCTATCCACCATCATGGGCTTGCCGGGATTTAACCTTCGAGCATGACCGCGGGAGAACCAACAAACGAAGTGACCCCCTCACCTAAGCTAAGTACTCACTTTTGTAGCAGTCAGTGTTGGCCGATAGGATTTTATAAACAGTAGATGTACCTTAGTAGTCACCGATCTACAATGCACCGCTATGATGCTGTTAATGGTGAGTGATGGTCATGTTAACTTAATTGTGTGTTCTCTCTCTTTCCTTCAACTGATCAGTCACATAGTAACCACAATCCACAAAATTAATCATACCATACTTCCTATTATAATCCCTTCAAATTTATTTATACTGGTCCAGAGTGCAGTTGGGTTAGGGGAAACTCGAAGGTACCCTCGGGTGCGACCAGGAGTGGGTAAAGTTTCTCACATACCTCAAGGGAGTGACTGCAGTAAAATTATACTAGTCGGTCATCTCCCGGGAGATTGTTTGTTCAAGTGGAGGTGGCCCAGATAGACAATCTCCCACCAAATCCCCACAGCGCCCGTTGGTCCTTCCTGAACCGGGTGTGATTAGTAATTAATCATTATTGAATTAATTATTTAACCCTTAAACTGTCCACCGTAGATCTCGTTCACTGGCATCTCCGAATATTTTGAAAAAAAAAAAAAAATTTTTAAAAATGAAACATTATTATAAACAGGATAGGCTAAAAAAAAAAAAATTTTGGGCCAATACTACCGAGATATAAGCCCGACAATTTGGGGCTGGATGCTCACCTGGCAACAACAAGTCCTGCCGCTTCAGAAGTAAGCCGATTTTTTTTTTTCTAGTTTTATTTTAATTTATACTTTTTATTTTTTGGAAATTTCAATTTATAATAGTTTTGTGATTTCTAAAATTTTTGTTCTAACACAAATTTAGGTATGAAATTTCAAAAGTCACAATGACCCAACAGGTGAACAATTTCACCTGCCTTTCTTTTATTTTGTCTATAAATATATACAAAGATTTTGGTCCCGCAATTTTTTAGACATCCTGGAGTATATATGAAACTCCTTAAAGAATGGTGTTATGACAATTGTCAATAACTACTGATAAGGCAGTGACATTGATGAATGAATGTGTGCGGAACCTAGCTTTGTTTTCACTGTCTGTACGTCTATCTGTCTATTATCTATCTGTCTATCTATCTGTCTGTCTGTCTATCTATCTGTCTGTCTATCTATCTGTCTATCTATCTGTCTATCTATCTGTCTATCTATCTTTATTTGGTTTCTATCTATCTGTCTAGCTCGGCTTATCTGTTTTTGTTTCCTATGTGCCTGGGTATAATATAAAACCCCTTGAAAAGGGATGACAAGTGTCAGATAACACGACCCCCAGTGACATTGATGAATGAATGTGGGCAGGGAACCCTGTTTTGTTTTCACTGTTATCTGTCTATCTATCTGTCAATCTGTTATCTGTCTGTGTCTCTTTTAGCCCCTCTTCCTTTCTGTCTGCCTGTGTGTGCCTGGAGATATGAAACTCCTTGAAGAATGGTGTTAGACAAGTGTCAGATAACATGACAGCCCAATGACATTGATGAATGGGAGCAGGGAACCCTCCTTTTTTCCAGTGTCTATCTGTCTGTCTGTCTGTCTAGCTCTCTTATCTGTCTTTCCCCCCGGGTTGTGTTTTTTCCGTCTGCCTGTGTTTGTGTGTGTTTTTCCGTCCCTGTGTGTGTGTGTGTGTGTCTTTCCGTCTTTTTCTCAGTCTGAGTCGGTCGTAAGAACAGGTATTATGCTGCAAAGTGACAATGCCAATGCGTATTCTTGCCAGTCATGGATTATTTTTATTTCTACGCATTTTTGGACTTTGCCTAAATTTTTTATCCTGGTAATTTACACTTGTATAATAACGCGTGTACATTGAGAAGAGAGATATTTAAAATATATATATAGAAGACAGAGATTAGACAGATACAGAGAAAAAACAGATAGATTAGCAGAATGACAGAGATATGACAGATATAGACAGCATATGACAGAGAATGACGATATGACACAGAGACCCAGAGACAGCCAAAGCCAGCCTGCCGAATATATAACAAAAAAAGAAGGAACACTGCAGAAGGCCCACTGGCCCCTGCAAGGGAAGTCCTGTCACCCCCAACTTAGACCAAGACCCCCCTAGTCAGGTCACATCCTCTGGGGAAAGGGGCACAGCATCAGACCTAGTACACAAGCTAGTCAGGTCCCAAATCACACCCACCCACAGCCACTCATGTATTTATCGAACTTATTTTCTTTCTCTTATAAGGGGGGTGTTTGGACATGACATCAGTGAATCCATGGTGTTTGCCCATTATTTTCTCTAGCTGGTGCTCAATTTAACTAGTTCTCCCACAAGGTACTAAGTGGGCCCAGATTTTTTTAAAACTGCGCACACTGGGGGCAGACCCATTCTCTCATGTCTAGGCGATAGGCCTATTGCACTAAATTTAAGGAATAAAAAAAAACGTAGATCTACGCGGGCATCGGTAAAAAGATATCTACGTGTGGGCATTTAAGGGTTAATAAATAAGTGCTGATTGTAGGAAGTGAGTATAGAGTACATTGAGTTAATTAATCGTGTGGTGGACAGTAATTAGTCCAATTAATTGCTAGCACAGGCGTGGCTACGATTGTGCAAGAGTGAGGTGTGAGAATCACCTTTATAAACAATTTATTTAATTTGTGACATCAGTGGTTATTAATTCTACAACCATGACTGAACCTGACGGAGTTCCCGCGCCGGGTGGCAAAACCATGGATATTAAAGCCAAGAAAGCGTCGTTACAAGCTCGCAAGGGGCATGTGACAAAGGCATACCGTACGTGTTTGGACTTAGTGAACGAGCCGTCGACGAGTGCTATTGACTTAGAAACAAATTTCGAGTTACTAGAACGTAGGTACGTGTCGTACGTGCAGTGGTTCAAAGTCTATGAAATTGAGTTACTGGAGGATTGTGCGAGCGATGAGGATCGAGAAACACTGTTACAACAATATGGTGACTTGGAAGAAGTCATTTGTGCTGGCAAAGTTAAGGTACTGGATAGGTTAAAGAGTATGGATGACGGTGGGCCAGCCTCACGTGGTAAATAAAATGTCCCCCCCCAGACTCCCAGAAGTACAGTTGTTGTTCCAGCCGGGAGACAGCTGGGAGGAATTTGGTCCATTTTCAAGGCAATGGTACATGATCGGAAGGATCTGGAAGGTGTTGCTAAGTTGATTTATTTAAAGGGACAATTGAGGGGAGATGCCCTCATTCTCATTCAGGCTTTCCCCAATGTAAACAACTCTTATACAGAAGCTGTTCGTCTGCTAGAGAGTACTTATGGTAATTCGGAACAGCATACATTGGATTTAGTAACTTACTGGTTAATTTGAAACCGCCAGATCACAACTATAAAGGGTTGCAACAATTTCGGATCAAACTGAGAGCACTCTCAAGATTTTGAGTAATAAACACAATTTGGAGAATGCAAGTTGGTTCGTGTGTGCGATGCTACAAACTAAATTGAACCATAAGACGATAGAGTGGTTATCTAACAAGTACCACAAGGGTTACTTTGGGTTGGAGGAGATAAGGATAGGCTTGCAAGAATTAATTGTTCAACTGCAGACTAGCCAACCCACTACCTTTAAGAATACAGGTCACAATGATGGTGAGTCATCAGTTAAGTTCCACAAAGGGAAAAATTATCCCAATGGTAATAGTTACAACCCATCCAATAAAAGGGTTATGTTGGCACCTATCAAGTGACAGGGACCAGTAGTAATGGTTCGTCACAACAGGACAGGAAGAATAAACACCCCAATAAGGGTAACCCGGGGGGTAAACTGTCGAGCCAAGAGAGAGAGATTGTCTCTTCTGTAACGGAACCCATATCTCTAAACTTTGTGTTGCTTATAAAGCAAGAGATTGGAGGAACTTGACCGATGCATTCAATGTCTGGGTAACCATAATGTAAGGATTGCCAGGCCAGACTGAATAATTGTCACCAATGCAATAAAGGCCGACACCACATGAGGCAAAGAAGGGAATGTACGAAAGTATAGTGGTACCAACACTCTTATATGGGTGTGAAGCATGGGTTGCAAATGCTGCAGCGAGGAGGAGGCTGGAGGCAGTGGAGATGTCCTGTCTAAGGGCAATGTGTGGTGTAAATATTATGCAGAAAATTCGAATGTGGAAATTGGAGAAGGTGTGGAGTTACTAAAAGTATTTGTCAGAGGGCTGAAGAGGGGTTGCTGAGGTGGTTTGGTCATTTAGAGAGAATGGATCAAAGTAGAATGACTTGAGAGCGTATAAATCTGTGAGGGAAGGAAGGCGGCATAGGGGTCGTCCTAGAAAAGGTTGGAGGGGAAAGGGTAAAGGAGGTATTGTGGGCGAGGGGCTTGGACTTCCAGCAAGCATGTGTGAGCGTGTTAGATAGGAGTGAATGGAGACGAATGGTTTTGGGACATGACGATCTGTTGGAGTGTGAGCAGGGTAACATTTTGTGAAGGGATTCAGGAAACCAGTTAATTGATTTAGTTGGACTTGAGTCCTGGAAATGGGAAGTACAATGCCTGCACTTTAAAGGAGGGGTCTGGGATAGTGACAGCTGGGAGGGACAATTCTCAGCTGTCGTATCTGAGCTCCTCTGCAAAGACAGTGATTATGTGTGAGTGTGGTGAAAGTGTTGAATGATGATGAAAGTATTTTCTTTTTGGGGATTTTCTTTCTTTTTGGGTCACCCTGCCTCGGTGGGAGACGGCCGACTTGTTGAAAACAAAAAAAAAAAAACCACATAGTGATGTGCAAGAGGGTGTGTACTCCTATTAATGGCAAGGATAATCACCCTGACACCGCAGTGGCGCACGTACAACTTGCAGCTAACGTTCGTAATGGTTTAGCTGTCGTTGTCTTACCTGTGTTGGACATGACCATTAATTAAGGATAAGAGGCATAAAACCAAGAGAGTGACAATGTTGTTAGATCAAGGGTCTCAACGTACTTTCATCATGCGCAGTTGCCTTATGGGGATGGAAGTACGAAGGGGACATCCTACAACCTTGAAATTATCGGGCTTCCTCTCGGATAAAAAGGCCCAGTCGTATGACACCGTCTACATAAACGTCGGTCTGGGCAGAGAGAAGACCCAAGTTAATGTGGTAGTCGTGGATAGACTACCAGAGATCTCTACCATGGGTCTTAATGCCGCTATGCAGAGGCTCTCCCATAATAAGGTGAACCTGGAACCTTCAGTGGTCAATAATGACTCTGTGGGACCAATAGGAGTATTAATAGGCAGCGACTATTATGCAGCCTTTGTGAAGGGTATGACGAAAAGGTGCGGAGTCACTCTTCTCAACACGGGTGCAGGCCATGTCATATATGGCCGGCTTCCTCGCAGTAATGAATGACTGGAGGAAGCCATAAATGTAGTCACTGTGTGTCTTACGCATGAAACGCCGCCCCAGATTACATATTCTTCTATAGAGAATGCTGTTGAACCAGTGCACAAGTTGTGGGAACTGGACAGTATCGGGATTAATGTACATGAGGAAAGTCCAGATAACTCCTTCACTCAGGAACAATACCTGAAGATTGTTAAATTCGAGTCTGGACAATACTGGGTGCGACTCCCATGGAAGCTAAACCACCCGGAACTGCCCACTAATTACCGGATGGCGTATGGTCAGTTAAAGGCCCAGCTCCACGAATTGAGTAAGACACCAGAATTGTTGACTGCTTATAATACAATAATTAATGAATAGTTAAATAATCAGTTCATAGAGGAAGTACCCCCGGAGCAAACCAAGATTCATGGCCACTATTTACCTCATCACGGAGTGAAGAAGGATTCGAAAACCACTCCTTTGAGGATCGTGTTTAATTATAGTGCCACTCCTTTGAGGATCGTGTTTAAAAATGTACCTAGTTTGAATGATTGTTTGATGACAGGTCTGTCGCTGACGGAGAAATTGAGAGATGTGTTATTGAATTTCAGAGTTAATGATTATGCCTTTACGGCAGACATAAGTAAAGCTTTCCTGAGAGTGGGATTGCAAGAAACGGATCGGAATTACACAAGATTCCTGTGGCCAGAGGATCCTAGCAATCCACTTAGTCCGCTGAAAACCTTCACATTCAGAAGTGTCTTATTTGGGGCTACTTCTAGTCCGTTCTTACTTCAGGCGACGATAAATGCACATCTTAAACATACAGGTGGTCCACTGAATGAAATAATGAGTAAACAATTTTATGTGGACAATTTCCTGGGTGTGACGTCAACTGAAGAGGAGCTAATGAAGATATATAAAGGGGCTAATGGCATAATGCAAGGTGCAAATATGCCTCTCAGGGAGTGGAACAGTAATTTGTCCAGGTTAAAGGACCGAATAAATAAAGATAATCCCGGAGATGGAGTATCCGGGTGTAGCAATGTATTAGGACTGACTTGGGATACTGAGAGAGACTTGTTATTGTTAAAGCCTAACAATTATAGTATGCCCAAAAAATTAACGAAGAGAGTCCTGCTTGCTGAAGTTTCAAAAAGTTTCGATCCACTAGGCTTAGAGGTGCCTCTTACAATCCGAGGGAAATTATTGGTACAAGAGGCATGGAAGCGGAAGTGTGCTTGGGATGAAACCCTACCTGAGGAATTCGTTAACAGGTGGGAAGAATTAATTGGTGATTACGAGGAAATTTCAATGTTGGAGTTCCCGCACCGGGTGACAGTTCAGGGAGTGGAAAATACACTCCACATTTTTTTGCGATGCTTCTAAATTAGCGTATAGAGCAGTCACTTATCTTCAATGTAATAAAGACATTTCTCTTGTCATGTCTAAAGCTAAAGTGGCTCCAATTAAATTATGTACCTTACCTCAGTTGGAATTAACAGCCATTTATGTGGGTGTCAAATTAGCTGATTATATATGGAGTAAATTGCCGGAGATAAATATTAGTGACACCATAATTTGGTCTGATAATGAGGTATCTTTGCAGTGGATCTGCAATGGAAACAGCAAAATAGAGTCGCAGAAATTAACCAGATGCAAGAGAAATTTGACAGTTTGGGCCAACATAAGTTAAATTTTAACCATATTCCCGGAGCGGAGAACCCAGCTGATTTCTTGTCTCGTGAGTTGACTTATGTAAAATTTGTGAAGACTTTATCGTGGTTTAAGGGACCCAGTTGGTTGGGGGATAAAATTAATTGGCCTGTTCAAAAGGCGCATATTGCTCCGGTGGAAACTACTGTGAACACGGCTCCAGTCCTCGGTCCCTCCTTAGCCATTGATATAAATAAATACTCATCCTTCCCGAAATTGATTATTGTCACGAAGTTGGAGTTTAACTTCATAAACAAGATGAATATCCCGTATGATTTTCCTCATCCCTTGAAATACTGGGTACAGAGAGTACAAGGAGAAATCTATGGAGAGGAGATTAAATTACTAAGGGATGGAAAATTGGGAAGGGTTCAATAATAGACAAATTGGGGCTGTACTTGGAGGAGGATGTAATCAGGTGCAGAGGTAGATTGCAAAATGCTGAATTGGGTGAATATGCTAAACACCCTATCTTGCTGCCCAAGACTCATCATCTGACAACTTTAATTGTATTAAATGCCCATAAAATGTGATGCATGGTGGAGTACAAGAAACCTCAAATTACATTGGGGAAACTTTCTGGATTCCTCAGGGGCGACAGAGTGTGAAACGAGTCATCAAGACATGTGTAGTGTGTCGTTGTGTAGATGCCAGAACCTATATGTACCCAGGACCTCCACCATTGCCCAAGGAACGAGTGCAGTTAATAAAGCCATTTGATGTGGATTACAGTGGCCCAATCATTTTAACGGGTACTGCAGATGGTGTTCCTTTAAAAGTGTATGTGTGTTTATTCACTTGTACCGCTACAAGGGCAGTACACTTAGAAGTGGCGCAGGATTTGTCTGCAGAACAGTTCATACAGCTGTTTCGTAAATTTGCAGCTAGGAGATCCTGTCCGAGACTAATGATTTCAGATAATGCCACTAACTTTGTGGCGGGAGCGCAACATTTGAAGGAATTAAATGAGAGTAATGATGTACAGTCTCTGTTAAATCAGCGATGGTGTGGCTGGAAGTTTATAGCTCCCAGGGCCCCCTGGCAAGGGGATTGTATGAAAGACTGATAGGTACAGTGAAGAGGTGTCTGCGTAAAGTACTACACCGGAAACGAATTAACTTGGAGGAATTCCGGGCAGTATTAGTGGAGGCAGAGAATCGGATAAATAATCGTCCTCTCTCGTACATAATTGATACTCCCGACGCAGAAGTGCTGACTCGTTCTCACTTGATATGTGGGCAGAAACTAGAAGCTGCACCTGTCTATAGAGATAATCCTGCGGAAGTTGATGAGGATTATAATAATGTGACAGTGTTAAGTGATAAATTTAAGATGTTGAATAAAGTAATTAATCTTACTTTATGTGAACACTTTTATGGTGTGTCAGAAGCGGTGAATCAACAAAATATTCAACCAGGTGACATTGTGTTAATTGATACTGAACAACCAAGAACGTTGTGGCCTCTGGGCAAGGTAGTAACAGTGTACCCAGACGCTCAGGGTGTTGTCAGGAATGTCAAAGTGTTGTGTCGCAGCCAAGAGAGTTTACGCACCATTAATAAGTTAATCCCCTTAGAATTAAAGGGAGTTCTATCAACTGTGAGTGAAAGCCTAAGGAAAAGTGACACGAGTGATGTTGAAGACGACACAGGTCAGAGGATACCAGAGACAGGACGTGTGTTTCGGCCGACCAGGAAGACAGCTGTTCAGTCCAGGGCGGGCTGGAAATTACTTTTGCAAGATGATGCAATTTGAATCATCTAACAACGAACTCTGCCCGGCTGCAGTGTAGAAAATATTGGTATTTTCCGAAAGTTGTAACTGATAAACTTTCCAATATGAACAGATATCTTTAATGTGCTGCTGGTAGCTTAACGCTTATGTGGGTAAGAATACAGAACCATCGTATTAGGCGGGGCAGGATGCGGCAAGGAGGCCGGGCAGAGAGAGAGAGAGGGGAGACAGTGGCATATGGAGAGGCCTACATGCCAGATATCAGGCGACGATAGCTACAGGAGTTGGCGATTACGTCAGCCAGACCGGACTTAATTACTTCACTTCGTAATATGGAGTGATATCAAAGTGTGTGACATGTATAAAGTGTGACAATCAGTCCAGGAAGCCCAGTAATAGGGTAGTAATTTGCGAAATATAGTGAATGTTGTCAACGAGGGGCGCCGGTGTAAGCCTAATTTGAACTCCAGTGATGCGACCATACGACGGGATACAGTCATAAACCCTGATTCCGGGTGGTTTTCGTATTAGAAGAGACTGAAATATGCTCAATGAATATTGTGAAATAGTGAATATAGTGAAGTAGAGTTGTAAATAATTGGGAGTGAGTGTAACGAGTGTGTCTGGCATTGGGACGCTATGCCCAGACCGCCATCTTGAATATGGAGAGGATGAACTAACATTATCTTAGCTCATCGACTCGGAATACAAGTATCGAGACGGTGAATGTGTATAAACTAGTGTGGTATTAAGCCAGGAAATACATAGTGTGTAAAGTTATAAGTATAAACTGTAATAAGGTCGAAATAGTGAGAGGATATGAATCGCTACCCCGACCAACCACATGTTAAATAACGCCCGGTCTCGTGGGCGTATCGAAGTCAAGGAAAATAATCTTCCTTGACTCGACGAGACAACCCCCATCAAGATCTTGACGGACGAATTATATTGAACGTGCAAGATCACGAGATCTGTCCAAGCCCATCGACAAGGATGCAGCCACCCCACCGTAAGTATAAATTGTGCCCTCGTACTATCTGGCCAGTAGGTAAGTTGATATATTAAGTGTCTACGGTGGGAATAATGAAGGTCTCCAGTGAACACCCAAGATGCAGATAAGGGGTGAGTGAAGATTAATTACCTGTACTCTCTCCTTTTGCTCCTCAATCAGTCCCATATCATATTTCTAAACCATATAGTCCACTAAAATTTAATCATACCATACTTCTTATTATAATCCCTTCAAATTTATTTACACTGGTCCAGAGTGAAGTGGGGTAAGTGTTGTGGAGGAATGTGCTCCTACGATGAAATGAACTGATACACTTGCTACTTAGCTTATTGATGAATCCAAGATGTCGCAGCCATCCCCAACACCTACAGAGGATACATCTATGGCCTCATTCTCCACAGGGCTGTAATGTAAACATAAAGGTGTATAATTATTGTCCCAAAGGAGCATATGCCTATATTTCAGTCTTTGATGGACTGAAAGGCGGTTTGCTCACGTGTTTGGACTTAAAAGTCCACGCATAACCGCCGTCAATAGGTAAATTTTGATGCTCTTGAAATACAAGAACTGCGCAGTCCCCTGCCTGACAAGAACATAAAAACATACCTTGCTCGTGTAATGTGAGCGATGGTGTTGGCTCCACCATATACTGCGGAAATGCTGTCTTGATTGTAGAATGCCGCTGATGAGTCACCGTCTTGTTTCAATGGAATTCTACGTTTGTCTTTTAGCAGTAAGAAGCTGCGCACACTTCTGAATATACTGTGATGTTATTCACTAAATGCGCTGGAACAGAGTTCTTATCTTATTTCCCCACATTAGTGGAGATTAAATTAGAATAAGGGAAGCATATGACTAATGTCTTTGTTGAGTTACGTCGCCTCGCGCCGTATGACCCCTCGCGTATGACCTCTTCAGAGCCCGTATTCAATCTAACCCCCTCGTGGTGCCTCGTGGCTCTGTGGGGCCTGGCATGTTGAGGTCAGCACAATTTCAACAATTGCTACATGCTGCTACAAGTGGCAATTAAAATGTTTGTGTTCTCTAAATTTCAATCACTGGAACACATGATTGTAATTTTCAAGTGTAGAAACTAATACAACAGTTTACTGTAATCTTCCTGTTATGGCAAAGAGTTACATTTATCTCAAATGTCTATTAACTCACATACACATTCGCTGCTACTTGGTCAGACCACGTGACACACTGTGGTCAGTACATCTGGTCTGTGTTAATTTGGTTTTCTCAACCAGACGCGCCTCATCTTGCCCCTTCCTAAGGCTGGAAATGTTGGGACCCTTAACAAGGGTAGTAAGGGCGCATACCCCCCCTCCTTTGGAGAATTTTCTCCACAAGTGTGAAGATATCGAAGGATCCCCTTGGGTGCGACCAGGAGTGGGAGAAATTTCTCACACACCTCGCGGGAGTGACTGCGGTAAAATTATACTAGTCGGTCATCTCCCCGGGAGATTGTTTGTTGCAAGTGGCGGTGTCCCAGATAGACAATCTCTCATAATTCCACACAATAGGTGTATTTGTGGCAGTAAATCAGCAGACTACACAACTACACAACTGTCGCATCAACACTAGTAAGTAAGCTACCAGCTGCATCAAATACCTTTAACACAGACTCTGATAAATTTAAAACATACTATACCAATAAAGGAGTAACTCCAAACAGTTGTCAACTAGTAAGTGTATCTCATGACTACGTGCAAAAAGAACTAAGCAGGTTAAACCCAATTAAGAGCACCGGCCCAGATAACATCCCGTCTAAGTTCCTAAAAGATGGTGCCTCTGAACTGGCAATCCCCATTGCTCACATAATAAATTTGTCCATCACCACTAATACAGTGTCAGATGGGTTCAAGGAGGCCAGAGTTACTCCTATCTTCAAGAAAAATAGTAGGTCTGATGTCAGCAACTATAGGCCTGTTAGTATACTCAGTGTAATATCCAAAATTCTAGAGAGGGCGGTGTACTGTCAAGTAGTTAAATATCTTAGTGACAACAACATTCTTCATAGTTACCAATCAGGCTTTAGGAGATCTTACTCAACTGACACCTCCCTAATTAATCTGATGGATTACATGAGAACTGAAATGTCTATAGGGAACCTCATAGGAATGGTAACTTTAGACTTGCAAAAGGCCTTCGATACTGTCAACCACAATATATTATGTAAGAAACTTCAAGCTATCGGCATAGGTTCCACAGACTGGTTTAAGTCCTATCTTAGCAACAGGAAACAAATTGTCAAAATCAACAAAACGGAATCAGAACCACTGCCGATAGCATGTGGAGTTCCCCAAGGTAGTATTCTGGGTCCTTTATTATTCCTGTGTTATGTAAATGATATGCCCATCAGTGTCAAGTGCAAACTCCTACTGTATGCGGATGACAGTGCTCTGTTAGTGTCAGGTAAAGACCCACAAGATATATCTAATGTATTAACACTGGAACTGGAGTCCTGCAGCAAATGGTTAGTAGACAACAAACTATCGTTACATCTAGGGAAAACAGAAGCCATACTCTTTGGCACGAAATATAAACTGAGCAGGGTAAATAATTTTAATGTCCAGTGTAATGGGGAATCCATCACTTCAGTTTCCTCAGTAAAATATCTGGGAATCCCGTTTGACCCATGCTTGTCAGGAGAATTGATAGGGAACAGTGTAGTAAAGAAAGCGAATGCCAGACTGAAGTTCCTCTACAGACAAGCACAGTGTCTACCTACTGAGGCTCGCAGGACTCTATGTCTAGCCCTTATACAATGTCATATGGACTACGCTTGCTCTTCATGGTACTCTGCCTTGACAAAAAACTGAAAGATAAGCTGCAAATCACCCAGAACAAAATGGTAAGATTCATCCTGGACCTGGGACCAAGAGAGCATGTAGGCCAGGATGAATTACAACAATTGGATATGCTGAATATTGAAGACAGAGTAAAACAACTTAAATTAAATCAAGTTTATAAAATTGCTCACAAACAGTGTCCAGAATATCTTGCTGCCAATTTTGTCAAGGCTGGGAACCAAAGCAGTCATAGTACTAGGGGAGAGAGCACAACTTTGTAGTACCCACAGTCAGTGGCCAGGCTTCAAACACCTTTTATTGTACAGCAATAAAGGAATGGAACAGACTGCCTGCACATGTCAAAGGCAGTCATAGCATGAGCCAGTTCAAGAAGAGAACCAAAAAGTACCTAATGAATGTAGCGACAGAAAGGGAGGAGAATGATTTTTTATTTTTTTAGTTAACACACATGTATATGTAAATAACTCTTTTTACCTTATTCCTAGTATACATATATCCTTTATAATATAATGACATATATATATCCTACAATGTAAAAATTAAGTATAAAAAGGACCCCAATGGAAATAAGTCACTCTGTCTGACTTTTTTGGGTTATCCTAGGTTCTCTACACATATGCTGCTATGTATGATAATGTATGTAAATGTATTTGTGTATACCTGAATAAACTTACTTACTTACTTACTTACTTACTTACTTACCATGGTCTTGTTTACTGTAGATCCGAGGAAAAGATTTCATGGCATTAAGAGATTAATAACATCAAGAGAAGCTTCACCAAAGCTGTATGCCCAGCAATAAGGGAGCCACTTCAACTATGCAAATCTGATGGTAATCCAAAGTGTCCAGACATTAAGGGGGCGGTTGGAAGATCTGGTCAGCATTTTTATTTTTCGTCCGATTTTTTTTATTTTTGGTGTACGTTTAGAAGCATATATGAAACATAATGTTACAAAGTTCCAATAAGATTGGCCAACAAACAACTGAGGGAAAAAATATTTACTAATTTTGACAAATGGCAGCACTTATTGCACAAATTGGCACTATGAGTGGCTCTTCCGACAATCCCCACTGTTAGAATACGTCTAACACGACACTTTGTTGAATGCAATTAAACTAATATACCTTATTTTCGTGCTGAAAAAAAATACATTTGGTACTCTTTTTTGGTATTCACCAAAATATCTGCCTTTTACCCCCCACAAAATAAAACATATTTGAGATATTCCAAAAGAGAATTCACCAAAGCTTCAAACACACTTTGTTTTATATTGTCTGTGAAAATCATTTCAATCCAATCATTATTAGTGGTAAAAAAAACAAAGCAATAGGCCAAAATCTTGCTTTCGAGATATTCGGGTGAACGCGCGGGCTAGCTAATTACGTCAGAAAAATAAAAACAAAATCACGAAAATCGCGCTATTTTGGGCTTTTCTATGCAATGTAAGTGATTTCTTATTGTTCCCCGTGTGTGAAACACCGTTTTCTGTAGTTCTACCAGAAGTAACATAGAAAATCCTTCTCTTATAGTCGGTAACATTTCTTCAAGGCCACGACCACCCTCTAGTATAAAATATACAAATAATATTATTTTGACCTGCTTTCTTATTAGTTTATCTTATTTATCTTATACATAATATCATTAATGAATAAATGATATAAGCAGAAAAAGGATATTAGCAATAATAGCGTCAGTATAAGACATCTTGTGAGCGGCGGTCAGACTGAAGACATCGATAAAATCGATAAATGGTTGTTGCATCATCATATAAGCTCCTCCCACCTTTGATATAAGCTCCTCCCACCTCTGATATAAGCTCCTCCCACATCTGATATAAGCTCCTCCCACATCTGATATAAGCTCCTCCCACCTTTGATATAAGCTCCTCCTCCCTCTGATATAAGCTCCTCCCACCTCTGATATAAGCTCCTCCCACCTCTGATATAAGCTCCTCCCACCTCTGATATAAGCTCCTCCCACCTCTGATATAAGCTCCTCCCACCTCTGATATAAGCTCCTCCCACCTCTGATATAAGCTCCTCCCACCGCTGATATAAGCTCCTCCCACCTCTGATATAAGCTCCTCCCACACTGTAATGATGTTAAGTGGTAAATTGATTGTATTAGGAAGAAAAATAGACAGAAAATTAAAAAAAAAAACAATAAAAAAATATAAAGAATTCACCTCGTGCTTATGCATTTTACGTATTTACCTGGCAGGTCGCCACCAGACATGTTTCAAGTAGCTATAATTTGCTTTAGAAACATTGTACACGTATTATAATGAGGTTTTCACCAAAATGTTGCCAAATACTTATACTATTTTTCTGTAAACAAAACCCAATATCATATTTTTTCGCTTAATTATCATGTCCGCGTAAGAATATGCTGCACCATAAGTGTCCGGGGCCCAAGACTGTTCAACTGCCTCCCAGCATACATTAGGGGGATTACCAATAGACCCCTGGCTGTCTTCAAGAATGCACTGGACATGCACCTAAAGTCAGTACCTCACCAACCGGGCTGTGGCTCATACGTCAGTTTACGTGCAGCCGGCAGTAACAGCCTGGTTGATCAGACGCTAATCCACCATGAGACGTGGTCTCAGACCTGGCTGTTGGGGCGTTGACCCCCGAAACCCTCTCCAGGTAAACTCCAGGTGTGCTTACACTACAGTTATAAAACTTCAACATTAACACACCTCCTTCAGAGTGCAGACACTGTACTTCCCATCTCCAGGAATCAAGTCCGGCCTGCCGGTTTCCCTGTATCCCTTCATAAATGTTGTCATGTCAGTAATATGTATACACTTGTGTAGTGTATTATAAGTAATCCTAGCTGTTATATGTCTGGTCCCTTATTACGTGTGTCGTCAGAGGCTTGTGCATGTGTGTGCTCAGAGACAGGCGTCCGTCTCACTCCCGCCTTAGACCTAGACGAGTACAGAAGTGGCACTGGTATCTCTCCTCACAGACCCGTTAATATACCAGTTACCAACCATCCTTGTGTTTCCATTGGCTACCTTTATCTCCGCAAACCCATCATGATAATGTTACCTTGCTCACACTCCAACAGCACGTCAAGTCCTAAAAACCATTTGTCTCCATTTCCTGCTATCTAGCATGCTCACACACGCTTGCTGGAAGTCCAAATCCCTCGCACACAAAATCTCCTTTACCCCTCCTCCAACCTTTCCAAGGCCAACCCTTATCCCACCTCCTCCACTACAGATTTATACCCTCTTAAAGTCATTCTATTTCGTTCCATCCTCTCTACATATCCCAACCATCTCAGTAACCCTCCTCAGCCCTCTGGATAATAGTTTTGGTAATCCCACACCTCCTAATCTCCAAACTACGGATTCTCTGCATTATAATCATACCACACATTGCCCTCAGACATGACATCTCCACTGCCTTCAGCCTTCTCCTTGTTGCAACATTCACAACCCATGTCTCACACCCATATAAGAGCGTTGGTATGACTATACTCTTATACATTCCCTTCTTTGCTTCCATGGATAAAGTTCTTTGTCCCCACAGACTCCTCAGTGTACCGATCACCTTTTTCTCCTCATCAATTCTATGATTCACCTCGTCTTTCATAGACCCATCTGCTGACACATCCACTTCTAAATATCTGAATACATTCACCTCCTCCATACTCTCCTCTCTAATCTGA
>WNWK01040354.1:0-17019 GCA_009830355.1 Cherax destructor | reverse complement strand
GTGGTACCTCGGTTAAGATGGTCCCCAAACCCCCCTTTTATGTAAGTTTTTTTTTTTAAATGCTTTTTATAAATGTTTTTTTGGGGGTCTAAAAGGGCTAGTCTTTTTTACATTGGATAAATTCGTTTGGAAATGGACAAAAATTCGGGAAACAAAAACTTTGGGTTAAACCCGGGGTCCCAAATTGTATATTTTCAGTGGAACCGGTTAAAACACCAAAAATGGGCAATTATGTAAGTTAATATTGAAAGTGCTTGGGGAAAGGGATTTTTGGGGGTCTGAAATAGACTAACCTAAATGACTTTTTTTCTTGGGGGAAAAAATTTCGTTGGAAAAGGCACTTGAGCAGGCTTCTGCAATGAATTTTTTTTTAACCGGGGTTCCACTGTTTATAGATACAGATATATATATAGATATATATATAGATATATATATAGATATACGTAAAAGATATACAGTGGCCCCTCACTATTTGAACACCCCAAAACCCCCCCTCATTCCAAAAAATGCTGTTCAAGTGCTGTTAAAAAACGAATTTTTTCCCCATAAGGAATGATGTAAATTAGATTAGCCCATTTAAAAGCCCCCCAAAAATACACTTAAAAAAGCACTTATAATAATAAACTTACAAAAAAGGGAGATTTTTGGAGTGTTGGAATAGCGAGGGTCCACTGTCTATATAAAACAGTGGTCCCTTTTGGGGACGATATTTTTCATTCGAGAATGCTTTTCCCATGCCATTCCCAAAACGAATTTATCCCCATAAGGAATAATTTTAAATAGACTAGTCCTTTTACCCCCCCAAAAATATACAGTGGAACCCCGATTTTACGATGGTCCCCAAACACCCCCTTTTATGTAAGTTTATTTTTAAAAGCTTTTGTAAGTGTAATTTTGGGGGTCTAAAAGGACTAGTCTATTTTACATCATTTTTTATGGAGATAAATTTGTTTGGTAATGGCACTTGAACAGCATTCGGGAATGAAAAAATATGAAGTCGGGTACCACTGTCCAAAAAAGCTTTTAAAAAAAATAAACTTATATAAAAGGCATTTTGGGGACCATCGTAATCGGGTCCCACTGTATATATATATATATTTTTTGGGGGTGTAAAAATTTCATTTTACATTTTTTTCCTTATGGGGATAAATTCGTTTGGTAATGGCACTTGAACAGAAGCATTTAAAAAATAAACTTACATAAAAGGGCGTTTTTGGGGACCATCGAAACCCTCGGTACCACTGTATATATATATATACAGTGGCCCCTGGTTACAGGGCCCCAAATCCCCATGTAAGTTTTTTTTTAAATGTTTTTGGGGAAATATTTTTGGGGGGTTTAAAAGGGGACTAGTCTTTTTTTACATTTCCCTTATGGGAAAAATTTCGTTTGGTAATGGCACTTGAAACATTCTAACAAAAATTTTAAATTTTAGTTAATTGTATATATATATATATATATATATACAGGGTATTTTTAAATTTACGTTTTTTTTTCACCCCGGGTCTTTCCCAAGTGCCATTCCCAAACAATTTATCCCCCTTAAGAAATGTTGTAAAATAGACTAGCCCTTTTAACCCCCAAAATTACATTTACAAAAGCATTTAAAAAAAAAAAACTTACATGGGTTTTTGATTTTGGGGGACCATCGAAAAAAAAAGTCCCCTGATATAGATATAGATATATATAGATATATAGATATATATCTATATAGATAAAAGATAATAGATACAGGGGACCCCCGATTTTCAAAACCCCCGGAAATCGAATTTTGGGTAAGATAAAAAAAAAGTGTTGTGGAAGTGTTTTTTTGGGGTTCGAAATAACAACGAGGGAAATTTTTCCAAGGGAGAAATTTGGGTTCGGGGGGGCCCGGCAGACTTGGGGGGAAGTTTTACAAACTGGGCCCCACTGTACAGTGGACCTCGGTTAACGAAAAATTCATTGCAGAAGCCTGCTCAATGCCATTCCAACAATTTACATTAAAAAATAATGTCATGTAGGTTAGTCTATTTCGAAACCCCCCAAAAATACACTTTCCCCAAAAACTTACAAAAATTTTAACCCTTTCATTTGCACGTTCCCGGGGGTTTAACTGGGGGCCACTGTTAAAAGATATATAGATATATAGATACTTTTATAGATACGTATATAGATATATACATATATAGATATAAAAATCAGTGGACCCTGGTTCGAATCCCCCGAAATCGTCCCGTTTTAAGTATAATTTTTGTAAGTTCTTTTGGAATTGTAGTTTTGGGGGGGCAAAGACTAACCTACATGACATTATTTCTTTAAAGGGCGTAAATTTTTGTGGTTTGGGACTTGAGCGTTTTTGCAATGAATTTTTTTGTTAACTGAGGGTCCCTGTATAGAGATATGAGATATGAGAAAAGAGATTAAATTTTATAGAGATATAGAGATATAGAGATATGAGATATAGAAAATGAGATATAGAGATATGAGATATAGAGATATAGAGATATAGAGAAAAGATATATAGAGAAAAGATATATAGATATATATATTATATATATTATATATATAGAAAATATAGATATATATATATATATATATATAGATTATATATATATATATATATATATATATATATATATAGATATATAGATATATAAAATATATATATATATATATATATATATATACAGTGGAACCCCGAATTACGTTTTTTAAACCGTCAGAGAGGTCATTTCTTAAAACGAAACAAACGTAAAAACCCAATCAATTTTCCCCCCTGAAATAATGGGAAAAAAATTTAATCCGTCCAAGACTTCCAAAAGTAGAAAAAAATTTTTTAGAACTTTTGGGCATTAAATAAAACAGAATTGAATAAAGAATACATAAATCATGCAAAAATTTTTTCAATAACATGTCCCATTTATTGAAGAGTTGTTGATGTGTGAAGGATGGGAGGAGGGGAGAAGGTGGAGTAGTATGCTAGTGTTTGGAAGGGGAATCCCCTTCCATTAACACTGCAGGTACCAAGTTCTTTTCTGGGGTTACTTCCCTTTTTCTTTGAATGCCACTAGGACTAGCTTGAGAGTCACTGGACCTCTTTCTAACAATAAATCTGTCCAGGGAGCTCTGTGTCTGGCGATTCTTTAACACATCCCTGAAATGAGCCAGCACGGCCTGCAACAGCATGGTTAGGGTGGTATTCATCCATAAAGCCTTGCACCCTGCTCCACATTCCACAAATCTCCTTAATCACTTTAGAAGGCACCTTCTTCCATCTCTGTTCCACCTCCTCCTCCTCTGAACCATTGTCCTGACCTCTGGTCTCTTGTTCCAGTTGCTGTTGAGCTCTTGCAGATCTTCAGTGGTTAGCTCTTCCTTGTGCTCCTCCACCAACTGTTCCACATCCTCACCACTCACCTCTAACCCCATAGACTTGCCCAATTCCACAATTTCTTCCACAACAGGCTCAGGCTCAGGGTTCTGAGGCTCAGCCCCAAAACCTTCAAAATCCCTCTCTAGGACACAGTCTGGCCACAATTTTCTCCAGGCAGAGTTCAAAGTCCTGGTAGTCACTCCCTCCCAAGCCTTACCTATAAGGTTTATACAATGCAGCATATGGAAATGGTTTTCCAAAAGTCTCTTAGGGTTATATTCATGTCTGTGGTCACATCAAAGCATTTTTGAAACATTGCTTTGGTGTAGAGTTTTAAAGTTGGAAATGACCTGCTGGTCCATGGGCTGAAGGAGGAGTGGTATTAGGGGGCAAGAACTTCACTTTGATGAATTTAAACTCCTCCACAATTTTCTCTACCAAGTTTGGAGGATGACAAGGAGCATTGTCCATTATCAGGAGGCACTTAAGTGGCAAATTATTGTCCAATAGATATTTCTTCACACTGGGGCCAAACACGCCATTGAACCACTCTAAGAAAATGTCCTTTGTGACCCATGCCTTTCTGTTAGATTTCCACATCACACACAAGTTAGACTTGCTGACACCGCATCTGCCAAACACTGGGATTTTCAAAAGATACACCAGTAAAGGCTTCACTTTGCAATCACCACTGACATTAGCACAAAGCATCAAAGTTAGCCTGTCTTTCATAGGCTTATGTCCTGGCTGTGCCTTTTCTTCCTGAGTAATGAAGGTCCTGTTGGGCATTTTCTTCCAAAACAGGCCTGTTTCATCACAATTAAACACTTGTTGGGGGAGGAATTGTTCAGCCTCTATGTACTCCTGGAATTCAGGCACATATTTTTCAGCCACAATTTTGTCAGAACTGGCTGCCTCACCATGCCTCACAACACTATGTATGCCACTTCGATTCTTAAATTTGTGAAACCAGCCTCTGTAGGCTTTAAATTTGCTCACTTCAGCACTCGTTGCAGGCATTTTCTTAACGAGATCATCATGCAACTGCCTTCTTTTTCACATATTATTGCCTCCGAAACAGTATCTCCTGCTAACTGTTTCTCGTTGATCCACACCAACAACAACCTTTCCACATCATCCAGCACTTGTGGTCTCTGTTTTGTGAACACAGATGAACCTTTTGCAACAACAGCTTCCTTGATTTTACATGTATTTTTCTTGGCCACAATGGTAGCGATGGTAGAAAAGGCTTTACCATACAGCCTGGCCAGCTCACTGATACGCACTCCACTTTCATATTTTTATATTATCTCCTTCTTCAGTTCTATCGTACATGTATTTCTGTTCCTCTTTGCCACAGGCTTACCACTAGGAGCTTTCCTTGGACCCATGGTAGCTTATTTAGCAGAGTCAAGCACTAAAAACAGTGGAATAATGACAATATACTGGTATGAATGCGTGGGTGTGGGTGGGTGGTCGCTCTCGCTTGTAAACAATAGCACACTGACGCTCCCTGGAGTGCGCGCTCAGCTGGGCGCCACCCTGACACGTCCGGTACGAATGTCGTTACCCGAAGCAAACATCGTAACCCACAATCATTTTTTTACGTTATAAATATTGTTACCCGAAACTATCGTTACCTGACAGCATCGTTACCCGAGGTATGACTGTATGATTACTGATGCACACATGAACAAAGACCACTTAATCCTCACAGAAGACTTCAATATAAACCTCCTACAATGCTTATTATAGAGGTATTGGGTCTTTTTAAGAAAATTATTAATACATAAGTCAGTATCTGTGAAGTTGTCTATTTCTGTTTGCCAGTCAGTGTTTGTCATAGCTGTTATGAAGTTATTTATAGCTGTCTCATTATTTAGTCTGAAGGTAACTTTAGTAGTCTCTAGTTGTAATTTTCCGAGGTTGGTTATGAGAAAGGTTGGGTAGTGGTCTGTGGTATTGTCTGTGATTATGCCTGATTTTAATGGGGATATGGTGTTAGTCCAGATATGGTCTAATAGAGAGGCACAGGTCTCAGAGATTCTTGTAGGTTTTGTTATTGTCGGGAGCAGCAAGCAGTTGCTCATAGTGTTTGTGAATTCAGTTACTTGTGGGTCCTGATCTTGTAGGAGGTTTATATTGAAGTCTTCTGTGAGGATTAAGTGGTCTTTGTTCATGTGTGGATCAGTAATCATACTTCCTAATTTTTCACTAAATTCCACTGTATATGTTAACCACTTACTACATAACTAACATAGTAACCATGCAGTTTGTAATAACATACTGACCACCTACTACTCAAGAGATGTACTTACCACATAGTTCATAATGACCGTACTAACCACTCACTGCTCAAGGGACGTACTGACATCATAGTTCATAATGACCGTACTAACCACTTACTACATGAGTGACATCCTGATTTTTTGTTTTCAGGTGCTATTGGTGGACTGGCACATCAGCCCATGCAAGCTATGATGAGCGAGGGAGTCACTGCCAGCAGTGTGGTGGGAGGTGTTGGCAAGGGTTTGGTGGGCATCGTCACCAAGCCCATAGGTGGTGCTGCAGACCTTCTAGTCCATACTGGCCAGGGAATCTTACAGGTATTGAAAATAGTTTGCTGGATCAGGTACTGGTGAGTATAAAGTTGATGGATTCACTTGGATGTGCAAGTTTTAGAGGAGTGACTAATATGTCAGAACAGTAAGAGTGAAAGACAGGTGGAGTTTGATGAGAATAGTGTAAGTAGGTGTAGTAGTATAGTAGAACAGTGGTCCCTTTAGTTACGATGGTCTTGAGTTATGATAATTTTGAGTTACAATTTACCCTCATAAAGGAATTTAGTTTTGACCGGGGATGAAAAATTTAAAATAGATATACAGTGGACCCCCGGTTTTCGTGATTTTTTCGTTCCAGAATGCTGTTCAAGTGCCATTACCAAACAAATTTATTCGCATAAGGAATAATGTAAAGTAGACTAGTCCTTTCAAACCCCCAAAAATACACTTACAAAAGCATCTACAAAAATACACTTACATAAAAGGGCGAGATTGGAGCATCATGAACACCGGGGGTCCACTGTACATACTTTGAGCATGTGGGTAGGCCTCAGCTCATAGAGAAGAGAGGTGATGAAAAGATCATAAATGGAATGATGGTGTAGGGAGTATTGGAAGTGAGTCTGATAGAGAGAGGGTGGAAGGGAAGGGAAGCAGAGGTGGGAGGGAGACAGTATGTGTTCCAGATCTAGGGGTTGGGAGACTGTGAGAAGTAAACATTAAATCTACAATTCTTTAGCAATCTCTTCCTGCACAACCCTGTCTTGCCCTGCAATGCCTGCTCTGTTCTGCCCTGCCCCACTTGCTCTTGCCTGTCCTGCCTACTCTGGCCTGTCCTGCCTACTCTGGCCTGTCCTGACCTGTCTACTCTGGCCTGTCCTGACCTGCCTACTCTGGCCTGTCCTGTCCTGTCCTAATCTGCCTACTCTGGCCTGTCCTGCCCTGCCCTGCCTGCTCTGGGTCTGTGCTGTCCTGCCCTGCCTGCTCTGGGTCTGTGCTGTCCTGCCCTGCCTGCTCTGGCCTGTGCTGTCCTGCCCTGCCTGCTCTGGGCCTGTGTTGTCCTGCCCTGCCTGCTCTGGGTCTGTGCTGTCCTGCCCTGCCTGCTCTGGGCCTGTGCTGTCCTGCCCTGCCTGCTCTGGACTGTGCTGTCCTGCCCTGCCTGCTCTGGCCTGTGCTGTCCTACCCTGCCTGCTCTGGCCTGTGCTGTCCTGCCCTGCTTGCTCTGACCATGTGCTGTCCTACCCTGCCTGCTCTGGTCTGTGCTGCCCTGCCCTGCCTGCTCTGGGCCTGTGCTGTCCTGCCCTGCCTGCTCTGGACTGTGCTGTCCTGCCCTGCCTGCTCTGGCCTGTGCTGTCCTGCCCTGCCTGCTCTGGGCCTGTGTTGTCCTGCCCTGCCTGCTCTGGGTCTGTGCTGTCCTGCCCTGCCTGCTCTGGGCCTGTGCTGTCCTGCCCTGCCTGCTCTGGACTGTGCTGTCCTGCCCTGCCTGCTCTGGCCTGTGCTGTCCTACCCTGCCTGCTCTGGCCTGTGCTGTCCTGCCCTGCTTGCTCTGACCATGTGCTGTCCTACCCTGCCTGCTCTGGCCTGTGCTGTCCTGCCCTGCTTGCTATGGGCCTGTGCTGTCCTACTCTGACTGCTCTGGCCTGTGCTGTCCTGCCTTGCCTGCTGTGGGCCTGTGCTGTCCTGCCCTGCCTGCTCTGGGCCTGTACTGTCCTGCCCTGCCTGCTCTGGGCCTGTGCTGTCCTGCCCTGCCTGCTCTGGGCATGTGCTGTCCTGCCCTGCCTGCTCTGGCCTGTGCTGTCCTGCCCTGCCAGCTCTGGGCCTGTGCTGTCCTGCCCTTCCTGCTCTGGGCCTGTACTGTTCTGCCCTGCCCCACTTGCTCTTGCCTGTCCTGCCTACTCTGGCCTGTCCTGCCTACTCTGGCCTGTCCTGACCTGTCTACTCTGGCCTGTCCTGACCTGCCTACTCTGGCCTGTCCTGTCCTGTCCTGATCTGCCTACTCTGGCCTGTCCTGCCCTGCCCTGCCTGCTCTGGGTCTGTGCTGTCCTGCCCTGCCTGCTCTGGGTCTGTGCTGTCCTGCCCTGCCTGCTCTGGCCTGTGCTGTCCTGCCCTGCCTGCTCTGGGCCTGTGTTGTCCTGCCCTGCCTGCTCTGGGTCTGTGCTGTCCTGCCCTGCCTGCTCTGGGCCTGTGCTGTCCTGCCCTGCCTGCTCTGGACTGTGCTGTCCTGCCCTGCCTGCTCTGGCCTGTGCTGTCCTACCCTGCCTGCTCTGGCCTGTGCTGTCCTGCCCTGCTTGCTCTGACCATGTGCTGTCCTACCCTGCCTGCTCTGGTCTGTGCTGCCCTGCCCTGCCTGCTCTGGGCCTGTGCTGTCCTGCCCTGCCTGCTCTGGACTGTGCTGTCCTGCCCTGCCTGCTCTGGCCTGTGCTGTCCTGCCCTGCCTGCTCTGGGCCTGTGATGTCCTGCCCTGCCTGCTCTGGGTCTGTGCTGTCCTGCCCTGCCTGCTCTGGGCCTGTGCTGTCCTGCCCTGCCTGCTCTGGACTGTGCTGTCCTGCCCTGCCTGCTCTGGCCTGTGCTGTCCTACCCTGCCTGCTCTGGCCTGTGCTGTCCTGCCCTGCTTGCTCTGACCATGTGCTGTCCTACCCTGCCTGCTCTGGCCTGTGCTGTCCTGCCCTGCTTGCTATGGGCCTGTGCTGTCCTACTCTGACTGCTCTGGCCTGTGCTGTCCTGCCCTGCCTGCTGTGGGCCTGTGCTGTCCTGCCCTGCCTGCTCTGGGCCTGTACTGTCCTGCCCTGCCTGCTCTGGGCCTGTGCTGTCCTGCCCTGCCTGCTCTGGGCATGTGCTGTCCTGCCCTGCCTGCTCTGGCCTGTGCTGTCCTGCCCTGCCAGCTCTGGGCCTGTGCTGTCCTGCCCTTCCTGCTCTGGGCCTGTACTGTTCTGCCCTGCCTGCTCTGGGCCTGTACTGTCCTGCCCTGCCTGCTCTGGGCCTGTGCTGTCCTACCCTGCCTGCTCTGGCCTGTGCTGTCCTGCCCTGCCTGCTCTGGGCCTGTGCTGTCCTGCGCTGCCTGCTCTGGGCCTGTACTGTCCTGCCCTGCCTGCTCTTGGCCTGTGTTGTCATGCCCTGCTTGGTCTGGGCCTGTGCTGTCCTACCCTGCCTGCTCTGGCCTGTGCTGTCCTGCCCTGCCTGCTCTGGGCCTGTACTGTCCTGCCCTGCCTGCTCTGGGCCTGTGCTGTCCTGCCCTGCCTGCTCTGGGCCTGTGCTGTCCTGCCCTGCCTGCTCTGGGCCTGTGCTGTCCTGCCTTGCCTGCTCTGGGCCTGTGCTGTCCTGCCCTGCTTGCTCTGACCATGTGCTGTCCTACCCTGCCTGCTCTGGCCTGTGCTGTCCTGCCCTGCTTGCTATGGGCCTGTGCTGTCCTACTCTGCCTGCTCTGGCCTGTGCTGTCCTGCCCTGCCTGCTCTGGGCCTGTGCTGTCCTGCCCTGCCTGCTCTGGGCCTGTACTGTCCTGCCCTGCCTGCTATGGGCCTGTGCTGTCCTGCCTTGCCTGCTCTGGGCCTGTACTGTCCTGCCCTGCCTGCTCTGGGTCTGTGCTGTCCTGCCCTGCCTGCTCTGCGTCTGTGCTGTCCTGCCCTGCCTGCTCTGTGCCTGTGCTGTCCTGTCCTGCCCTGCCTGCTCTGGGCCTGTGCTGTCCTGCCCTGCCTGCTCTCAAGATTTTAGGCTGAATCCTTTGTTTGTTTATCACTCAGAAAACCCCAGAGTATTTAAACAACAAAAATAATCCAAGAACAGGTTGGGTGTGTTCTGATATAGAAAGAACGAAAAGGTACAATACCATGACTGGAACAATACACAAATAACCCGCACATAGGAGAGGGAGAGGGAGAAAAGCTTATGACTACATTTTGGTCTATATTGGTGGATCCACAAATCACAGTGAGGGAAGAGAGTGTATATAGCCAGTGTATATAGTCTCACTCTCTCTCTTCTGTCAGTGTAACTTGTAAAGGCTCCAACACGGACTGAAATGCCGTCGTCATAAGCTTTTCTCTCTCCTGTGTGTGTGGGTTATTTGTGTATTGTTGTGGTATCTTGGAACAGATTACCATACAGCCATGTGTTTTGGGGTTTGAGTTATGATAGTTTTGAGGAACAATATGTCTTTTGGAACAGATTAATATCGTAACTCAAGGGACCACTGTAGTAGTATAGTAGTTGTAGTTTAGGTAGTAGGTTGGTAGACAACAACCGCCCAGGGAGGTACTACCGTCCTGCCAAGTGAGTGTAAAACAAAAGCCTGTAATTGTTTTACTTGATGGTAGGATTGCTTTTGTCGTTTTTCTGTCTCATAAACATGCAAGATTTCAGGTACATCTTGCTACTTCTACTTACACTTAGGTCACACTACACATGCATGTACAAACATATATATACACACCCTTCTGAGTTTTCTTCTATTTTTCTTACTAGTTCTTGTTCATTTCCACTTATCTCCACCGTAAATAAAGAACATTCATACTTACTCTTGTGCCTACTACATATATAAAACTTTACACTCTAATATAAACCCTCTGCTCAAAACTCTCCTCACCAACTTTAATAGGACCCATGACGACAACACAAGACACAGATCACTTTTTGATATACCCCGTGTTCATATCAACCTATGTAAAAATTCTATGCACATAAAGAGCCCCAGAATCTGGAATTCATTACCAGTAAATATTAAGATAATCTTGTCTGAAAATCAATTTAAGACTCAACTCAAAAACCACCTACTCACCCAAAACTAAATGATCATACTATAAACTACTTTGAAAAATGCTCATTATTACTTTCCTATACGATAATCTCAATTTTTAATAATATGTTACTATTATGTTACCCCCTACTCATATTATAAGTTAATGTCAAAAATGCTCAATGTTATTTTCCTTAAGATAATCTCAATTCCATATTATCATTCAAGAATCTTAACACCTGTAACAATCTAATATCTAATATCATTATATAATAATTTAAACAGTAAAATTTCATCATATTGTAATTTTGAAAATAATTTTAACTAGAATAAACTCAATAAATTTCTCTAATATTAAGTACATAGTTTTTAAGGACTAGAGATAAGCTGCCCTAATGCCATGGCATGTCAGTGGCTCTCCTTGCACTCAATTTACATTGTAACTACCGATACCTATGTAATCTGCAATCTGCAATGAAATAAAATTTGTTTGTTTGTTTGTTTGTTCCTCCATAAGCCATGCCTGTTGTAAGAGGTGACTACCCAAGGCGATGCATCAAAAACAACAACAAACATGGTTGGCTCTCCCTCACACTCCTCTACCTTCATAGGATTCAACCCATCTGATACTTTCCCAGGTATGATCAGCGATCCTGACACTATTAAGTCATACATCACCACCCTAACTGCGGATAACATGAATCTTTGTACTGAAAATATGAATCTTCGTACAACACTAACGAAACATGAATCTAAGTTAGCCCACCTTGAAAGCAAGATCCTTAGCCTTGAACAACAATTAACATCAGCTGGAATGACTGATTTTGGCAAGACCCTCCAAACAGTCATAGCCAGCCACACAGAACAAATAACATCCTTAAACACAAAGGTTGAAGATGCGGTCAAGGACTGGAAGATCAACATAGATACCCAGTTGAACTAATATTTTGCTAACCAAGATGATAAAACCGAGCAAGATAAGTTATCTGACTCAGTAATAATTAGCAGTACACTCTTTCCTAGTGAAATAAACCAAACCAACTGCAAAAATACTACTCTTCAGATCATAAAAGACCACCTACAGGTTATAGTGCCAGTGTCAGATATAAAAGAAACACGGTTACTAGGAAACCAAGGTAGAAAACAAAGTGTTATACAGTGGACCCCCGGATTACATCATTTTTCCGTTCAAGAATGCTGTTCAAGTGCCATTACTGAACGAATTTATTCCCATAAGGAATAATGTAAATTAGATTAGTCCTTTTAGACCCCCAAAATTACACTTACAAAAGCACTTACAAAAATAAACTTACATAAAAGGTCGAGTTTGGAGACTACCGTAAACCGGGGGTAGTGGACCCCCGCCTAACGAGCAAAATTCATTCCAGAAGCCTGCTCAAGTGCCATTACCGAACGAATTTACTTCCTTAACCCTTTGACTGTCGCAACCCTCAATCCTGAGTGCCATTCTGTTGTTGCAAAATATTTGAAAAAAAAAAAATTATTTTTTCATATCAAAATGTTAAGATTAATTTTCTGATTGTTTTTATCCTAAAAACAGATTTTTGCCATCAATACTTACTGAGATATGGAGGTGTAAAGTTGGCAGAAAATGAGCTGCGTATGGCAACAGCGGCGACTACCGCTCACTCAGTAAACATTTGTTTACTTCCATTCGTAGATTTCTTGTTTTTTTTCACTATTTTATTTTTTTACGTAACTTATGTGGCCTGTGAGACCAAGGTAAGGTGTAATGTATATATATACATACGTTGTATGCAAAACAATAATAGCATAAACATTAGTATCTTTATATTGTTTACAAAACTTGTTTACACAAACGAACAATACAAAAAAATCTTTATTACTATTGTTCTATAATATATATACAAATGAACAGTCACTGGACATGTTCATAGAAGTTCTGCAGCTTGTGGAACTCGTTGAAACGTGATTCCAAGCACAGTGGTGTTTTACATTCATCACACATAAAACAAGTGTGTCTGCATTTTTGTGGGCATTTTTTTGTATATGCACAGACAAAACATCTCTTCTGAGCAGTTTTCTTCATAGTAGCAACAGGCAGTTGTGTTAGGTAGTTATCCTAGGTTGATGGTCGTCTGGGTCGTCATTCCTTCCTTCCTTCCTTCCTTCCTTCCTTCCTTCCTTCCTACATTCCTTCCTTCCTACATACCTACCTTCCCTCCTACATACCTACCTTCCCTCCTACCTACCTACCTACCTACCTACCTACCTACCTACCTACCTACCTACCTACCTACCTACCTACCTACCTACCTACCTACCTACCTACCTACCTACCTACCTACCTACCTTTCTTCCTTACTACCTTTCATCTCGTCCTTCCTTTCTTCCTTCCTTCTGGTTTCTATAAATACACACATAGTCACTGGACACGTGCCTAGAACTGCTATAAGCTTCTGGAAGCTGGTTGTTGTGTCTGGGTCATCATTCTGACCTTCCTTCCTTCCTACATTCCTTCTAACCTTCCTACATTCCTTCCTTCTGGTTTCTATATATACGCATATATAATCACTGGACACTTCATAGAATTGCTATTAGCTTCTGGAAGCTGGTTGTTGTTTCTGGGTCATCATTCTTTCCTTCCTTTATTCCTTCCTTCCTTCCTGCTACCTACCTTCCTTCCTTCCTTTTTACCTTCCTTTCTACCTTCCTTTCTACCTTCCTTCCTGCCTTCCTTCCTGCCTTCCTTCCTGCCTTCCTTCCTGCCTTCCTTCCTACCTTCTTACCTTCCTTCCTACATGCCTTCCTACATTCCTTCCTACATTCCTTCCTTCCTACATTCCTACCTTCCTTCCTTTCATGCCGTCCTTCCTTTCTTTCATCTCCTTCCTTCCTTCCTTCTGGTTTCTATATATACACATATATAGTCACTGGATACTTCATAGAACTGATAATAGCTTCTGGAAGCTGGTTGTTGTGAGTGTGTGGACTTGTAAATATGCTGAATCAGGGTGCGGCTGCTGTCAAAATGACATATTATACCATCACTCACCACCCTCACTGCCTGTCAACACCCATGGGGTCCCATGCTCTTCTTCTCCACAGTCTTTTCTACCTACTTACGTACCTAATTACGTACCTACTTACATACCTACTTATGTACCTACTTACGTACCTACTTACCTACTTGCTTAGCTACTTACTTACCTACTTCTACTTGCTTACCTACTTACATACCTACATGCTTACCTACTTGCTTACTTGCCTACCTACATACCTACATGCCTACCTACTTACCTACTTGCCTCTACTTGCCTACCTACTTACTTACCTACCTACTTACCTACCTACTTACTTACCAACCTATTGATTTTGTTCTATAATATATATATACGTACACATATATAATGACTGGACACTTTCCATCAACTTCCCTTAGGGCTTGAAGTTGTGTGTGTGGACATCTAAATTTGCTGAGTCAGGGTAAGGCAGCTGTCAAAATGACATATTATACCATTACTCACCACCCTCACTGCTGTCAACCTGTCAACATGAAAGGGGACCCATGTCTTCTTCCCCACAACCTCCTTCCTAGCTTCCTTTCTTCTTTCATTCCTTTCTTACTTATTTCCTTCCTTCCTTCCTCTCATCTCTTTCTTCCTTCCTCTCATCTCTTCCTTCCTTCCTCTCATCTCTTCCTTCCTTCCTCTCATCTCTCCTTCCTTTTTTTCTTTCTTCTTTTGTTCCTTCCTTCCTCTCATATCTCCTTCCTTTCTTTCTTTCTTCTTTCCTTCCTTCTTTTCCTCCTTCCTTCTTTATATAATAATAATAATAATAATAATAATAATAATAATAATAATAATACTTTATTGAGACATGGTACAATGATACATGGTAGACAAGAAATAAAGTTATTAATGAGATGTACATGCCAAAAGCCCCTAATATGCTGTGCATTGCGGGCATTCTTAGGTCTACTTAATTCTAGACTACATGGTAAAAAGTTATGGTTGATAATATATAAAATAAGTATAATTGCGTATCTAAGTTATAAAGTTTGAATTAAAGTTGAACATATCAATTAATTGCAGCAATGCAACTAATTGAGTGAGATAACAATTTAAAACAATTAGTTGTATTGCAGTTACAGTTTACGTGGTCATTATAATGTAAATGTTGTGGAAATAGTTTGCTTAGTATTATTCATAACAGGTTTTTACATTTAAGTGATTAGTCAGGTTTTTACATTAAGTGATTATTCTACTTTGTTGGGAATGTTTGATATTGAGCATTTAGCTTTGAGTGAGAAGGTGTTTTTTTAGCATCGTTTTGAATTGGGGTACAGGCAGGGTTTCTTTGGCAATGACAGGTAATGAATTCCAAATTTTCGTGCCTTTTATATGCATTGAGTTTTTACATAGTGTTAGATGGACATGGGGAACATCGAGGAGTGATCTGTGTCTAGTGTTATGGTCATGTGCTCTGTTAAAATTGGTAAGGAGAAGTTTGAGTGGTGGGTTAATATTTGCATAGAGTGTTCTATGTATATAATTGGCACAGTAAAAAGTATGGATGTCTTGTATGGTGAGCAAGTTTAGGTTTTTGAATATTGGTGGAGTATGTTGTCTGGAGTGTGAGTTTGTTATCATTCTAACTGCTGCCTTTTGTTGTGTTATTAGTGGTCTGAGATGAGTTATTGATGTAGAGCCCCATGCGCAGATTCCATAGGTGAGGTAGGGGTAAATGAGTGAGTTATATAAGGTAAGGAGAGCTGGTTGTGGAACATAGTACCGTATCTTGGATAGTATTCCCACGGTCTTTGAGACTTTCTTGGAAATTTGTTGTATATGTGTATGAAATTTGAGGCCACTGTCAAGATGGATTCCTAAGAATTTTCCCTCTGTGAGTTTTGTGATAGGGGACCCGTTTATCATTATGTTAAGTAGTGCGTTTGTAGCTCTGTTCTCAAACTGGATAAAATATGTTTTATCAATATTGAGAGTAAGTTTGTTGGTCATCATCCAGGTAGATATTTTCTGCAATTCAGTATTTGCAGTGTTGGCTAGTATGTCTGGGCTTGGGTTCGAGATAACGTAAGTAGTGTCATCTGCAAAAAGTATGGGTTTGAGTAGTTGAGATGCATTTGGTAGGTCGTTAATGTAAGTGAGAAAGAGTAGTGGGCTAAGAACACTTCCCTGTGGGACACCTATGGTAATAGTTTGCGCAGTGGAGCTAGCTCCATTTGTGTACACATATTGGTTTCTGTTGCTAAGGTATGATTTTAGGTAGTTGAGGGAGTGTCCTCTTATACCATAGTGTGATAATTTTAGGTGTAACAGATCATGGTCAACTGTATCAAAAGCTTTACGTAAATCAATGAAGATTCCCACTGGGATTTCTTTTTTCTCAAGGGCGGTGTAAATTATTTCTAACACCCTGCCTCGGTGGGAGACGGCCGACTTGTTGAGAAAAAAAAAAAAAAATGTGTATAATGACATCATTTGTATTTTTATTAGGCCTGAATCCAAATTGACAGTGGTTGAGTACTTTGTTGGAGGTGAGGTAGGAATATATTTGTCTATGAATTAATTTTTCAAAGATTTTGGAGAGAAGGGGTAAGTTAGATATCGGCCTGTAGTTATTCAGGTCTGTTTGATCTCCTCCTTTATGTATTGGGGTGACCCTTGCTATTTTGAGTATTGATGGGAAGGTAGAGGATTCAATGGATTTGTTAAAGAGTGTTCGAATAATTGGTGAGAGAACTTGAGAGGCTTTTTTGTATATAATAGGTGGTAAGTTATTGAGGTCACCTGCTTTGTTTTTTAATGTGTTGATTATAAGTGAAACTTCTATTGGGTTCCTTCCTTCCTTTCATCTCTTCTTTCCTTCCTTCCTCTCATCTCTTTCTTCCTTCCTTCCTTATTTTCTTTCTTTTTTCCTTCCTTCTGGTATCCTGGGCATTGCTTTCGGTCAAAACCATGAAATTTATCTTCAGAGACACTTCCATCTGTGTTAGAGCTATCATTGAGGAAGAGAAGAGTCCCAGATGCGCCAAGGAGTCAGATAATTCTTATCGCTAGGCATGCTGAACAAGGACTACTGAAATGGCGTTCCCACAATGCACCACTGGGGACCCGATTTTTTTTATACTGCGCACACTGACCACAGACCCATTCTCTCACATGTAGGCCTACCAGCTTTCTCCTGTTTGATTTGAGGCCGCTAGAATTTAGGCGTATAGATACGTCCGAAACAGTGGCTCGTAAGACGTATATATACGACTGAAACAGTCAAAGGGTTAAGAAATAATGTCATGTAGGTTAGTCTATTTCAGACCCCCAAAAATACACTTCCACAAGCACTTACAATATTATACTTACATAATTGTA
>WNWK01040353.1:0-17019 GCA_009830355.1 Cherax destructor | reverse complement strand
TATTGTTTACTGAATGGCTTGATTGATATACTGACTGTTGCTACTTGACTGACTGACTTGACTGATTTACTGACTGATGGCTTACTGACTTGACTGACCAATTTAACTGATTTACTGAATGACTTGACTGACTGACTTTAATGAGTGACCTACTGAATTGAATGACTGTACTGACTTGACTGACTGACCTACTGACTCACTTGACTGGACTGACTTACTGACTGGACTCCCCATTTCCCCTCATCCCAGATGGGCCTCAGCATGCCCTCCACCCCCCTCCTTCACAATCATCCGAAAACCAGCAACCACAATTTAAGGTAAGAAATATTATTTTTGTTGCTTTTTTGAGCCTTAAACATTTGTCAACATAAAAAATTTTTACAATAGTTTAATGCTGAAAACTTTTTAAAGGAAACTGTTTTCCACTGACAAAAAGGGTTTCCCCATCCCTTTTTTCAAAATTTAAAAATTTCCCAAAACCGAATTTTGGGGAGGTGTATAAATGGAAAAGGGAATTAATATGGGGAAAATAGCGGCAAAATATGTTTGGAGGTGAACGAAAACCGAGGGTCCACTGTTAACATTCCCAAGTGACCGGCGCCCCCGATATTGCCGTAAGCGGTTCACTTTCTGCCAAATTCCTCTATATCTCGGAAGTATTGAAAAAAAAAAATTTTTTCTAAAATCCCTAAAAAAATAATCTTAAGTTTTTGATAAGAATTTTTTTGACCCTGAAGGAGTTAAGTATCGGGGGGTCTCGACCCTGAAAGGGTTAAATGCCATCATTTGCTATAAGTTTTTATTATGTAAAAAAAATTAAGCCTCACAAATAAATAAATACAGTGGACCCTGGGTTTTTCGTTAACCTCCAAACTGGAGTTTACCTGAAAATTCCAGGGGTCCACCCTCGCCCGGTCTGTGACCAGGCCTCATGTTAGACCAGAGCCTGATCAACCAGGCTGTTACTGCTGGCCGCACGCAGTCCAACGTACGAACCACAGCCTGGCTGGTCAGGTAACGACTTTAGGTGCCTGTCCAGTGCCTGCTTGAAGACATCCGGGGGTTTGTTGGTAATCCCTGATGTATGCTGGGAGGCAGTTGAACAATCTTGGGCCCCTGACACTTATTGTGTTGTCCCTCAATGTGCTAGTGGCACCCTGCTCTTCATTGGGGGATGTTACATCGCCTGCCGAGTCTTTGCTTTGTAGGAGTGATTTTCATTAAAAAAGTTTGTACTAATCCTCGAAATTTTCCATGTGTATATAATAATGTATCTCTCCCGCCTGCGTTCTAGAGAGTACAGGTTTAGGAACTTCAAGCGTCCCAGTAATTGAGGTGGTTTATCGCAGTTATGCATGCAGTGAAGGTTCTCTGCACATTCTCAAGGTCAGCAATTTCACCTGCCTTGAAGGTGCAGTTAGTGTGCAGCAATATTCCAGCCTAGATAGAACATACGATCTGTAAGTGTCAACATGGGCTTGGCATCCCTGGTTTTTAAGGTTCTCATTATCCATCCTGTCATTTTTCTAGCAGATGCAATTGCTACGGTGTTATGGTCCTTGAAGGTGAGATCCTCTGACATGATCACTCCCAGGTCTTTGACATTAGTTTTCCCTCTATTGTGTGGTTTGAATTAGTTTTGTACTCCATGAGATTTTAATTTCTTCACTTTTTCCGTATCTGAGAATTGAAATTTCCCATCATTGAACTTCATATTGTTTTCTGCAGCCCATTTAAAGATTTGGTTTATGTCTGCTTGGGGTCTTGCAGTGTCTTCAACGGTGGACACTGTCATACAGATTCGGTGCCCTCTGCAAAGGAAGACACAGCACTGTGGCTTATATCCCTGTCTTATATCCCTCGAACAATTATGTAAATGTATTTTTAAACGACTAATCTAATTTACATTTGTCCTTATGGGGAAAAGATTCGTTCGGTAATGGCACACAAACAGCATTCTGGGAAAGAATTTTCAACGAAAACCGAGGTCCACTGTACATTGATTTTGAAAAAATACTCAATTTATGATGTTTATTGCAAAGTAAGACACAATATAATTTATGAGATGCAAACTGGCTTTTTATATAATGTATACAAATCATTTACTAAAATAAAAATTCATAAATTATTAATTATGGCTCATTAGGAATGATTACGAGAGGGCCCTGCTTTACAGTGCTATGCTTTACTGTGTTTTGCATATACAGCAGTTTTCAATTATACCTGTTCTTCATTTATTCAGATTTCCTAAAATAAATATATTCACCACTCACTATAAGCTAAGGATGAAAATATTTTGAGGTAAGTAATGTGTGTATTGTAATGTATATGCATTTTTAGGCCTGGTTCTATTGTCATTAATATGATAGTGTAAGCATGTTATCAGGCTATTATATGTATTTGAGAGTGTAAAAGGCTATGATTCACTTTACAGTAATTTTTGCTTTACAGCGGGCCCCGAACCTAACCTGCTGTAAATGGGCTCCTGTACATATAGCTTTTTAAAATTTTCATAACAGAAAACAACAGTATTTTTTTTTTGTATTTTGGTAGTACTTGATTCTCTCATCTTCTGTATAAAATTCTTTCCTTTAGTCATCATAGAGGAAACAGCTGAAATCCTGGAGTCACACGTCATTTCTCTCCTGCCAACCAGCACCTTATACTAATTGGTAAGACTTATTCATTTTATGTTGAATTTATATAATTTCCCAAAAATTTTTTCCCTTTATAATCAGGTGCTTTGAAGGATACCACTATTGGATCCAAAAGGAACCCTTGTTTGTATTCCCAGATGGACACCTTTTAAGGGACAGCTGGCTCTGGCATAAACTTCTTTTTGTTGACCGATTGTGCTATTCAGTGTACTATTGAAGTTAATAAACCCACCCTTTGGATGAAGTTTCAATAAAATGGCCAAAAGCAAATGAACCACAAGATTTACTGAAAATTATAAAAATATACTTAGGAGTAAGCTCTCGAATGGTACTTGGAAAAGTGGTTTTTACACTTTCTGCTGATAGAACACTTCAAAGTCCATCTTTTCGAATGTACAAATTTCCCTGTAATATAGCTTATCTTCATTCTAAAAAATACAGTTTGTGGGTTTTGCTTGACATTTAGCAAGATATCGGATTTTTACCCCCAACAAATCTGAAAATATTTGGGATACTTCAAAAAGGTACATTCGTCTTGTAAAGCAATCATTCTTCTACGTTTGTTATGAAAATCATGTCAATTCGTTCATTATAATAAATAACCTAATTCCGTGATAATGGCCAGGACGTGCGGCAGCCCAAGTACTCGAGAATTTTTTTCCAGAAAAAATATTTGTTATTTCCACTGTTTTCATCATCTATGAGTGTCTACTACAGTTTACCATTGGCTAGATCTGTTTTCTCTCATAATAGTGATGTGAGAATGGGGAAAAAACCCCTTATGGGCGATGGCAAACCTTCCACTACTTGCCATAGACCGTATATTATGCCACAAATATTTATTCGGTGTTTTCATTTTTTCTATCTATTAATGTCTCCTTATGTCATAATAGATCAATTGTAGAAGTAAATAAACATTATTATTGATATTAGTGTAAGAATGAACAATTTGTTGCTGCTCTCTTGGCCTTGACAACGTAATTTATGCCTTGTCAGCACTTTTTTCCCCAGAGAAGGTTCTTGATTGGTTCTCAGAGCATAAGCCCTCCCACTCCCCCATGATCTCAAATGGTGAATTTTTATTATATTAGAGAGAAAAGTATAAGAAATTTATAGAAAAAAAGGCCAAGTCAGCGCGCATGCTATGACAGACGCGGTCACCATACATTTTTATAAATTATTAATTTCCTTGTAGAACATCGTATAATGATGAGATTATACAGGGGCCAGAAAGATCACCTATTTTTCGGTAAGAAAAACTCAATTTTCGTATTTTTCATTTTTTTTCTAAGCACGCCCATGTGTCAGGGCCCTTCACTGTCCAGCCCCCCTGAAATTAAGAGCACTTACAGTGTCCACATTTAAAACATGCAGTGGTCTCTTGAGCTATATTGGGCTTGAGTTGCTGAAATTCTGAGTTATGATTTACCCTCATTGAAGAATTTAATTTTCAGTTGCGATTAAAAATTTGAGAACAATAAGTGTAAAAGTGTGGCTGCTTGTTTGGGTTTATAATGTCCTCAGCTCACACACTGAGGTCCAGGGATCGATCCCACACTCTTGAAACACTAGGATGTTTCCTTACACCTGCTGTCCCTGATCACCTTGCAAGAGGACCTGGGTGCTAGACAAATGTTGTGGGTCACATCCTGTGGGAAAAAGATTGAAAATAAACACAAATTTTATTTCTTTGTGCTGTTTACAAAATGTAGTTTACAAGTAATAAAATATTGTTAAGCACAAAAGAAAGCATGTGGTATTTTGGGAGACTAATCTAATTTGATTGCATTACAAGTTCTAAATGCTACGTAACTTTCATTATTCTTACTGAAACTTGGCTCAAACAAGATTTGACAGACATATTTACCATACCTGGTTACACGCCTAGCGCTGTATAACCCCTGTGGTTTAGGGTTCATTTGATATAATAATAATAATGGTTACACAGCCATACATCTGCAGGCCTGAACAACTGGAGGAGGACTGCCATCTACTACACTGATGAATTCGAATGTATGAAATTTACTTGCACAAGGGACGACAATGGTGAATCCCATAACAGCTAAATTCACATCAAAAACCTTAAAAACCTATAACAGTTGGGAGTCTACAGATTACCACACAAATACTTACACTTTAAGTGGTAACCTTAGAAACATAACTGACTCAGAGTTGAATAAACACCACCTGATACTTACAGGAGTCTTCAACATAACCCCATAATAAATTCCCATAAGAATTAATGTAAATAACAATTACCCGTTCCAGACAAAAATATTCACAAAAAAATTTTTTTAACAATTAAATCAGTATTAATACCTTTATTGGAAGGAACCTCCATAAAGACTTCAGGTAACAAGTCTTTATCTGAGGTTACTTCCTTCTTTTTCTTTTAATTTAATGGACCAACTTGGGGTCACTGGACCTCATCTAGAAAATAACTGTCCAGAGTGCTCTGTTTCTGGTGACTTTAACTTTTCACTGAAATGAGAAAGGTTTGTCACTAAACATGTTGCAGATATGGCTTTTTCAGCTTGGTCAGATGGTATTTTTTAACAAAACTTTGTAACCTATTCCACATTCCACAATTTTAATCACTGAAGAAGGCACCTCCTTCACTTCCTCTTCCTCATCCTTTTTTGAAGCAAGTTTCCTCAACTCTGGTCTGATGCTGTTCCAGTTCCAGCTCTTGCAGCTCTTCAGTGGTTAGCTCTTCCCTGTGGTCCTGCACCAACTCTTCCACATCCTCGCCACTCACTCCAACCCCAGGGACTTGCCCAATGCCACAATACCTTCCACAACAGGTAGACCACCAGTCACGGTCACACTTCACTGCCTCCTTCCCTCCTTCCTCGATTTGGAACACAGCCATTCGCCTTTGTTTACTTATGGTCTAGAGGCGGATCTTGCCTGCCCACCTAAGTGCCCCTGTCAGTCCTGCCAGCATTGACGATTTCTCCCTCATGCTTCTTAAGAATGTGTCTCCTGTGCTCGATTTGCCTGCTACTAACAAATCTCCAAGTGGTTGACACGGGTTTAGCTAGCACATTCAAGCAGGCTTGAAACCTACACTACAAGCCAGCCAGGACAAGGGGGTTGCCAAGGTTACAGCTGTCCTGACCCCTAGCACGTCTACACTGTTCCTGCCATAGGAGTGTTTTTCCTGTATCGAGAACACCAAGCCAGCAAGCCAGCCCAGTGTCTGGTAACTCTCCATAAGACTGTGGCCCAGTCAATGACCTTGAAAAGACCGAGGCCACTGACACCCATATTGCCTTGTCTAGTGAGGTGAATGTCCCTTGACCCCCCAATACCGGTATTCTTTAACGCATCGCCAGTGTGAAACCGCTGTGTCAGTAATGAGTATAGCTGATGGCCTTGATGACGTAAATGATGGTGAAGGCAGATTTGAAACATACCTTAGTAAACACTCTCGGAAAAAGGAACGAGGCTTCCAGAGAAAGCTTGCTGCAAGCAATACAGGGGCACACCCTCCCAAAGCTGTCAGATTAGATTTCCCAACAACACTGATCAGAGAGTAAGTGTAATTGGTTTTACAAGCTAGTGTAGACAACCCAGAGAAAACTATCAAGTTTCTCCATGATGAGGATAACTACGTATTTGTGCCTAATGATTCAACATTTATTGACAAACTTCTGCTAAAGAATATGCCAACATCAAACTCCGAGCTGACCCACCTAGGGCCTAAAGTGCTCATTGTCATATACAACGTCAACAAGCACTTGAACCCTAAATATCTGGTGTCAGAGCAAGTTGCAAGCCCTCGTCGACTTCCCAACGATCTGATATTAGCTGAGTGGACTGGCCAGGGGACTTTGCCACACTATATTCACTGCCGTGCTGCCCTCAACAGGCGCTATAACATTGCATTGTACAGACCTCCTCAACATCAATGTTATAAGTGTCAACGTTAGGGCCACATTGCCAGAAATGCCCAGCTAAGGCATACTGGTGTCAGTTTGTGCCAATGCTCATTCTTCTGAACGGTGTTGTGGAAAATATTGGGTATTTTCCCGAAAGGTTATACTCGATAGCCTTTCTAATGTGAATATTCTTAATGTGTGGCTGTTGGTTCGTATTTTTCTTGATATGAGGAAAGAACCATCGCGACGGTGGCTTGGGTACGCGGACTGGGTCATACGAGGTTAGTCGCGCTCGTGGGATAAAGGTGAATGGAGGTGAACGATGGTGGGCTCTGGATATAATGGAGATGGAAATCGGCGTTTACTAAGACCAAATCGGTTAATGGTCTCTTCACAATAGTGAATGTTGTGAATATTCGCCGAGCATAATGTGGGACATTAAGTCCAAGAAACTATAATAATAGAGTGATAATGTGTTAAACAGTGAGTGACGCCGTCATGGCGGTGTTGATGGCGGAAATGTGCGTCGCTTCGATCAGCGTTCATCGCACACTCAATTATTAATGGATTAACTTCTAACGAGTAAATTAATGGAACATTAAACCGACGTGAATAGTGTGTAAAGTGTTGCGTATAAACTCTACTGAAGGGGTTTAGTGAGAGATATGAATCACTACCCGACCAACCACGTTAAACAACGCCCGGTCTCGTGGGCGTAAGAGAGTTCAAGGGATCAATCTTCTCTTGACTCATCGAGACAACCACCAACATCATCGTCTTGCCGGAAGAATAATCTACCGAGCAGGACCACGAGATCCATCGAAGAATAGCGACAAGAATGTTGTTTCTTCCCCACTGTAAGTACTCTTATTGTCTTAGCAACCGTCTGGCCAGTAGGTATGTTGGGACAATGTGGGTTTGAGGTGGGAATGATAATGACGGATCTTCAAGTGAGCAGCAATGGCACGGATAAAGGGTGAGTGATATTAAGTTGTACTCTTTCCTCCTTCTCCCCAATCAGTCAGACCTTAACCCATACAGTCCACAAAATTTAACAATACCGTAATCATTGGTGTTACTCATTCTTAAACTGGTCAAGGATAGATGTGGATTTAGAGTGAGAATATCGAAGGTCCCCTTAAATGTGACCAGAGCGGGGAAGTTTTTCACACGCCTCAACGGCTCAACGGGGTAACCGCGGTAAAATTATACTAGTCGGTCCACTCCCCGGGAGATTATTTGTTGTAAGTGGCGGTGAAGCCCAGACAGGTAATCTCTTAATTCCCCACAGGTGTTATGATTTGATCAAACAGCACCAGACTGTTGCTAAGCGATGTATCAATTGTAAGACTTCAGGAGTCCAGCAGCTCATGCTGACTGCAGTGTGAGGGCTGCCCACATCGCAGCCAACCACACTCACCTTGCACCTCCATTATGACCTCCCAGGCCCACCAGATACCTGGGGTCTGAATACTGGCTCATGCCTGCCCTCAGACAATGGGGTTGATCACTTCACCTGGGAAGCACATCAACAGAGCTCCATCACGTCTGCTGTCAATACCAGTCTAGCTGAGTCAGCTGACAGTCAGCCACCGAGCTCAGCTGACCGGGGCTTCACGTCTCCAGATGTTCCTAGTCTTGCTCGTGTGGTATACAACCTGAAGTCCCACATAGGACTACTGGAGAGACAGCAATTTCTCCTGAAGCAACAGCTTGAGCAGCACAAGGAAAGATGTGTAGAGCATACCAATAGCAAGATTGTCACAAATTCTGAAAGCGAGTGTAAGGCTGATGAACAAGGTGGTGGTGGTGTCCTTACTTACGGCAATGACGAACCCAACAGCTGTGTTGATAACTATAGTGAGCATCATGCTGAGGGCAGTGCTGTCTCTGATGTTAGTAATAGTTATGAATGTAATATAAGTGGTGATGCCGAGTGTGATGAGGGCAGTGGTTTCTATAATGTTAGTAATAGTGATGTGTGTCATATAAGTGGTGGTGCCAAGTGTGATGAGGGCAGTGGTTTCCATAATGTTAGTAATAGTAATGAGGGTCATATGAGTTGTGGTGCCGAGTGTGATGAGGGCAGTGGTTTACTAATGTTAGTAATAGTGATGAGGGTCATATGAGTTGTGGTGCCGAGTGTGATGAGGTTAATCACATTGACATTAATGTTGAATATAGCACTGCTGATAAATGTAATGAACACAATGTTGATAGTGGTGTTGGTGATGACAGTTATAGTGATGTGTGTAATGGTAGTGGAGGAGGGAATGTGAGTGGTAGTGCCACCTATCATACATTCACACATGAACAAGCGTCGTGCTCTTGTAAACAAAGACTGCCACGAGGCCTCACAACTGGTAGTGCACTTAGAAAACTCATGGACCAGGGTAACACTGCTGACATTGATGAGGTCTGCTTTATATGAAAATTTTTCATTATGCTGAGAAACTAAGCCAGATTCCAGGACTTCTATAATGGATCAAAATGTGTATAAACTTAATATTTTTAGCTGGAATATCGCATCACTTAGAAAAAGACTTCTGACCTTCATCATAAAGTAACCACCGAACCCATTGATATTGTGTGTCTACAAGAGTGCAGAGTCCCTGATAAATCCCAGCCCTAAATTGCCATCATTTGTTGCATATAACCTCAAATCTACTAACTCCTGTGTTCTATATATTAAAAATCACTTCCCATCAACTTCTCACACATAAGAAAACAGAGGGACTGCAATACCATGGTGTTAGGATTTATATTGGGAACTCTGCTCTCAACATATTTAATTTGTATGCTCCTGCTGATAAATTCAATTACTTGGAGCTCCCAACTTGTGCTCAGTCTGAGCCTACTCTGATCATTGGAGATTATAATGCAAGACACAAAAGCATTGGAAGCTCACAGTTTAGTAATCGTAATGGTAACCAACTGTTGTCACTGTTAAATAGTCATGATAATGTGCAAATTGTAGGTGACCTTGAACCCACACATATCTATGGAGGCATCCTTGATCTGTGTCTTGGCTTCAACATTACTGCCAGCTGTGAGTCTACCATTGTATCAGATATATCATCAGACCATTTCCCAGGCTAACCTCACTGATATAGGTAATACTATCCTTCCTGGTGGAATATTCAAACTGAAACGTTTTAATGTTCCCCTGATCAATATGAGGACTTTGTTGAAATGTGACTGACTGGATAATTTTGAGTGTTCCCCTGTTGAGACCTTTAACAATGACCTTGTGAGCAGTATTCAGAACTACTTGAGCCGCCCCAAAAACCTCCTGCATTTTAAAAACCCCCCCAACTTCCATAACAATCATACCTCCTATAATAACCATACTTATTACAATGATCTTAAACTTCGAACACTGAAACGTACTGCCCTGTGGTTTAGCGCTTTTATTTGATTATAATAATAATGAAACGTACTGCTCGCAAAAAATAGGCCAATTTTGAAATCATCGTACCCCCCGGAATGCTGAGACTCTTTTCAAACTGCCCTTGCTGCTGCCAGAGAGCGTATGACAGAGTGGGGAAACTGACTGGGAAAAATTGTCAATGGTCTCATGCTCACACCCCACTTAGCCGAGCATGGGAGGGACATAAATAGAATTAAGGGTAACAAAACTGGTCAGATTGGCACCCTCATCCCTTACATAGGGGGAAAGAGCTAGGGCAGTGCTTGGGCTGTTACATCAAGCTATGAAAATCTTCCCATACCACACAGGCGAAATTAAATGACAAAAATTATGTGGGAGAGACTTGTTTGTTTTATGCTCAGCAAGGAAGATGACTGTAACATTCCTTTCACTGACTTTGAACTTTATGCAGCACTAACTAAAGGCAACCCAAGCCCCCTGGAGAGGATGGTATTACCTTTCAATATAATTTAAAATTGGTCTCGAGTACCAGGCAACCCTTTTCTCGAATTATACAACATGAGTTATGTAACTGGGGAGCTCCCTAAATCTTGGGCCAACAGCCTGATCATTCCCCTTCCTAAGCCCAATCAACAAAATTCATTTCCGCCCAATATCTCTTACTAGCTGCTTATGTAAAAAAATTTGAGAGGATGATTCTGAATCGTCTCATGTACAGAATAAAAAAAATTTTTCCAGATTGCATGGTTTCATGCATGGAAGGAGGTGCACCATTGCATAGCCACCTTTTACTATGAATGATAGTCCATCACCTTCCTTGACCAAATCTGCTTTGATGTTGCCAACCGACATGTAATCATCAGTGAACTTGCCAGAATGGATGTTGAGGATGGCTTCCCCCGCTGGATTAAGGGCTACCCGTCCAACAGAAAGTCTTCTGTGTTGTTTCAGGGGCATAGATATAACTAAAGACTTTGAATTAGGAACCCCACAGGGAGGTGTGCTCAGTCCCACTCTTTTTCAAAATTCTAATTAATGCCTTACTTAATGCTATGCCTAAGCCAGCCCCATCATTATATGATCAGTTTTCATATATAATGATTCACACCACCGGATTTATCCAACACCCAAAACATCCTTTTTAAACCCTGTACCCAGCCTCGGGCAGGACCTAGGTTGATAATCTCTACCGATAAAAAAAAAATATCAAAAGGGTCCTCCCCGACAGAGAGGCACTGTTCGCCAGATCCAGTTGCATGATGGGTCTCTTCTAGAATATGAAATAGATACAGGTACTAGGCTTTGAGGTCCCACTACTTGGACCTGTTAAAAGAGACTTTGCTCCTACAAGAGGTGAGAGCACTTAGAGTTGGGCAGGGGTTTCACCCCAGGTATGGTGCTAATGTTAAATGAAATGATGTATCTTGCTTATATTAGATCATTAGTTGATTATGCTGCGCCACTACTTGCTCTTGTGTCTGACTGGAAGCTTGAGGGTTGGAAAAACTGCAGAACGAAGCAATGAGGATCATTTTAGATGCCCTCAAAATGCCAAAATTTTAAATATGCAGAAAGAACTTGATATTCCAAGCATCAGAGACTGGGCATTGAAAAGAAAATATCCTAATTGGGGTTAATATGCTCAGGCAAGCCCATTCAAACCCCTGCACAGAAGCCCTCCAAAACTTTCCTCGCACTGGTGTGAACATCCAGATTCGGTCGGGGGTTTTTGGTTTTCTTTGGTTTTTTACTTTTACTTCTGGTGGCTTTTGGGGTTTTTCTGTGGGTACTGTGGCTTGTCCCTGGGGGGGGAAATTTTGGAGTTGTGGGGGGGAAAGGGAAAAAGGGGATAGAAGGGGTATTGGATGTTGTAGGGGGTTGTGGTGGATGTTAGGGTTCTGTGTTTCTGGTGTGCAGGGCCCGGGAGGGAGTGTAGGGCCCAAATGGGGTTTTCTGTGGGTGTTGATGGTGGTGATGGAAGTCTTTTTTGGGAGGGGGCCCCAACATTTTAATTTTTTTATGGTTTGGGGGAGACCCTGAGTTCTGGGGGGTGGGGGAGGGGTATGGGAAAACTTGTAGGGGAAAGAGGTTTTTATGTTGTTGGCAGTACATAGTTCATTGATAGTTTTGGTAATGTTTATATCATAGAATTTAGATAGAATAACTGCTGTTTTACAATTCGGAATCTTTCGTTTTTTTGTCTAGATGGTATGGTAGGGCAGAGATGTAGCCATCCCTTTTTGACTACTATTACTATTGAGAAAATTTTTTTTCCCTTTGTGAAACTTGACTGATGACCCCCCTCTTTTAAAACCCCTGTATTCTTAAAGGTAGTGGGCTGGGCGGGTTTTTTGCAACTGAACAATTAAGTCTCAAAAACCTGCCCTTATCTTTTCCCAAGCTCAAAGAAAACCCCCTTGTGGTATTTGGGTTAGAAAAGCCACTCTACCGTCTTACAGTTCAATTTATTCTGTATCATGGCACTCAACAACCACTCTGAGTCCTCCAGACTATGTTTATTACTCAAGATCTTGGGGGTCTACCTGGAGAGAATTGGGGGGGTCCAACGCCCCCGCGGCCCGGTCCGTGACCTGGCCTCCTGTTGGCCCAGAGCCTGATCAACCAGGCTGTTACTGCGGGACCCCCCCCAGCCCAAAGCTTGAACCACAGCCTGGCTGGTCGGGTACCGCTTTGGGTTGCCTGCCCAGTGCCTGTTGAAGACAGCCAGGGGTTTGTTGGTAACCCCCCTGATTTTGCTGGGCAGTTGGAAAAATCTTGGGCCCCCCGACACTTATTGTGTTGTCCCTCAACGTGCTAAAATAGCACCTGCTCTTCATTGGGGGGATGTTACATCCCTGCCGAAAATCTTTTTCTTTCATAGGGGTGTTTTTGTGTGCAAGTTTGGTACTAAGCCCTCGAGTTTTCCATTTTTATAAAAATGAATTTTCCCGCCTGCGTTCTAGAGTACAGGTTTTGGAACTTAAGCGTTCCCAGTAGTTGAGGTGGTTTATCGCACTTATGCGTACGGTGAAGGTTCTCTGCATTTTTTAGGGAAAATAGAGAAAAGACAATATAATAACCTATATGTGACATGTCAAAATATCTTATTCATGAAATAAGATACCTGCTTGTAACAGATAATTGAAATGTAGATAAAAACCCCAAATGTACAATTTTTAAACCCCCTTTTTGGGGCCTGGTCCTTGGCCTTTTGTGTACCCCTATGCTCTTGCGCTCCGCCCACAAGATGGATAGGGGGTTCCCAAATAAACTAGCCACTTCGGTGGAAAAAATCTAAAAAATCTAATCTGAAAATTTTCAAGGTCAAATTTCACCCGCCTTGAAAGGTGCGGTTAGTCCACCTGTCATTTTTTTTATGAAGCCCGATTTGGTGTTGTCATCTTTTAATATCGATGTGATTTTTTTTCCCCAATTCGGTCTCATTTGGACATCCCAAAAAACCTTCCCTTGTTAATATCTCGGGTATTAGAGTCTTGAATGTCTACAAAAAGGGCGTGGCAGCTTTTACCACAAAAAGTTGCTTTGTAATCCATGCAGAGGAACTTTTGGGTTTTGTTTTTTTGGGCATACTACACGGGGTTTCATGATTGATTTTGTTGGTTGCTTTACTGTATTTTTACTAATGGGTTTCCCCTGAAGTGGTGATTTCTACTTGTATCGTATCTATTTTATTTGCATGTGTAAGTGTTTGGACAATCTTACCTTTTTAAGATTTGTTATTGTTTTGGGAAATTGAAAAGGGCCCCTAAAACTCCGTCCGCTTATTAACCCAGAAAAGGAAACCAGTTTTGAATCCAGACAAGGGTTTTTCCCTTATTTTTTGGGAATCTGACGAGACCCAGTGTCATTATTTAATGAATCCTGTAGGGATTGTTTGTGTTAGGAGACAGACCACTGGAAGATGATTAAACAAGTTTAATGATCGGTATGGTACAAAAATATAACCGTGTTGGAGATAAAAAAACCGGTCCTTCTGGCAGCTCCTCTGTCGGGAGCCGTACCTCTGGCACCCTGGTTTCCTCCCGGGACCCCCGGTAAACCTCACCCCCCTTTAACACCTGGGTTTCCGTGCACTTATGGTTCACTCTACTGGGTTTAGTTTTTTTTTTTTTTTTTCACCCACAACACTGTTGTTTTTTTTATGATGACTGGAATATATACGGACTTATGTTGGTGAAATCGTTCACTAAACCCCCAACTCGACACTGTTTATAGTATTTTTCAGCTGGACAAATTCGTATTTACTCAGGATTGTGCCCTTTTTTTATTTCATAGATTTTTATATCAATGTAATCACTAGATTTTGGTCAAAGGGATACTAACAGTTTAAAATTATCAATTGGACTTGGGGGTAAGGCCCGGCGGGCCCCTGGCCTGATTTCAAACAAGAAACTCGTTAGGCCACCTTCCGCCTTTGTTTTCACTTTAACATCTATTAACTTTATCTGTATACCCAAACCACTGATATATTACTATAAGTCTATCTTCACCCCATTTTCAGGGGGACTTTCCTTCCTCCAAAAAAATAAACGTTCTTTTTTGTTATTTCCCGGCACTTAAGTTCCCCTCTGGCTTTATGTTCTCTAGTTTGATCCGGGAAATTTTTTTAACCCTTTATAGTTGTGATCTGGCATTTTCAGGTTAACCGGGGCAGCTACTAGATCCCAAACTACCTTATCTGAATTACCATAAGTACTCTCTAACAGACTAACAGCTTCTGTATAAAAGCCATTTACATTGGGGAAAGCCTGAATAAGAGTGAGGGGGGTCTTCCCTCAATTGTCCCTTTAAATAAATCAACTTATTAATATATTCAAGATCCTTCCCATCATGTACCATTGTTTAAAAATGGACCAAAATTCCTCCCAGCTGTCTCCTGGCGGGGCGACAACAAATGCACTTCTGGGAGTTTGGGGGGGACATCTTTTTGCTGCGTGAGACGGACCCACTCGTTATTTTCCCCTCTTTATTCTATCTCGTCCCTTGGCTTTGAAAAACCAGAATGCCCTTTTCCCAACTCACAATATTGTTCCAACAGTGCCCTCTAGGTCCTCATTGGGTTTCACAATCCTCCCGGAACTCACATTCATAATCTTTGAACCACCGCTCGTACGGCTCATACCTCGTTCTAGTACCTCTAGACCGTTTTTTTAAGTCACTAGCACTCGCCCATGCCTGATTCATTAAATCCAGACACTTCTTGTGTGACTTTGTCACATGACCTTTCCGACTTGCAAGTCCTTTTTTTTCTTTAATATCCATGGGTCTGCCACTCCCAGCAACTCCGTCAGGTTCAGTCATGGTTATAGGGTTTTAATAACCACTGATGGTACAAATTAAGTAAATCCTTTATAAAGGGTGATTCTCACACCTTACTCTTTTCAAATCTAGCCACACCTGTGCTAGCAATTAATTTGTCTAATTACAATCCACCACACAATTAATTAATCTTTGTACTCTATACTCAATTTCCACAATCAGTCACTTAATTATTAAATAATTAATTCAATAATGATTAATTCACTAATCACCGGTTCGGGAAGGCCCAAACCCGGGCGGATGTGGGGGTGTAATTCCTGTATGGATTTCCCGGCCACTTACAAACAGATAATCTAAAGGGGGTGACCGTTGATCTTTGGGCCCACAGCAAGTATTCATCTTTTGCAACCTATCTACTGGCCAGTAACACAGCTCAACAATAAAAAACTTACTGTGGGGGGGAAATTCGCCCTTTTTGGTGTTCCCTCGTGGCGATTTTTGGTTTTTTACGGGGGGCGATTATTTTCCCCGGAAAGACATGATGGTGGGTTGTGGTACTCCCGATATAAAAATATTGACTACTTGACACCTCTACAATTCTCGGGACAGAATGGGGAGGTCAACATGTGGCCCTTTTGAGAATGTTGCTGAGAATCACTCACACATTCTCTCTCGTAAAATTTAACATCACCAAATCCTCTTTAATTCACACGCCAATTTAATGTTTCACAGGTTTACTCTCTTTTAATGTTCACTTTATTAAATTTCAACGTTGATGTGTCGGGGATGAAAATGATAACCCGTTACCATTCCAATGTATCCAACATGGGGGCCCCGGCTGGCTCCCCCAACCATCGGCACACGATGTATTTCTCTCCCCCCAATTCCTTATAAAAATGATTCACTGGACTTTATCTCCCGCCAAGTACCGATAATAATTTCCACCACTTCCTTTACGAAAGGGCACCAAAATCAGGGTTGTGACCGTATCCAGTCAACTAGTCACGTCACCGGAGCCCTGCTTGGGGCCCATGCGGGGTCACTTGCCAGCGCCATTCGCTATTTAACCAATTATAAATCTATTACAGTGATTCCCGGACTTAAAATTCCCGGGATTACTGTTGACTCCCCCCTTGATAACACCTTTTATCATGAAATGCGGTTGTTAATCACTGTCTGGTTGGCAAAGCCAAATCTTTTTGTTTGACACCCCGCGCCTATGGCTATTCACACGTGACTGCCCTGCCCCTCTCTGCCCTGCCTCCCCCCCGGGTGGGCGCCTGTCTGATGGTTCCTATCTTCCCTTGGAAAGTTTAACCTTTTTAAAAACCCAAAATTTTTCCCCAGCCTTTGTGCTTTCAGGCATTTCTGTTCTGTGTGCTAATACCATCCCCGTGGTATTTTTTGGGTTTTTTTAAACCATCCTGGTTTAAAAATTTAAAAGCCTTGTTTGGGGTGGGGGGAAAAGGGACCCCCCCAGACAGCTAGCGCAGGATAACCCCAACCCGTCAGCCGCTCCCCCCCCACACACAAAACCCGTGTATCTTTTTTTAACCCAAACTTTGGTTTTTCGTCTATTTTTCGGTCCCCCCGTGGTGAAATTAGACTTTTGACCTTCCCAAATAGTGCGCCAACGATTTAAGGCCTATTCTTTTAGATCCTTCAATAAAGCGCATATTTCTCCGAGAATCACCGTGTGTTTGAAAGCAGGGGGGCACCCCCAGACGACATCCTCTTTAGTCAGCTGACAGTCAATCCCCCGACTCAACTGACCGGGGGGTTCCCTCTCCAGATGTTCCTAGTCTTG
>WNWK01040352.1:0-17019 GCA_009830355.1 Cherax destructor | reverse complement strand
GGTTGGGTGGAATCATTCGAGGGTTGGGAGGGTGGCTTTTCAATGCTAAGAGCAATATACCTGGATATAGGGGAGTGGGGCATAGAGAAAGGAGGGGGATTATGTATTGTATGGTAGATTATGTGTGTGGAGCATGGAGATTAAGGGAGAAGAGTAACAGGGAGAGGATGAGGGCTGTGGCGGCATGCATGTATCGCACCAAGTGTAGGAATAGGGTAATATATGGTAGGGGATGGGAGTCGGCTTTTGCGGAGGGGTACAGGGACATGAATATGGGGGATCTATGGGGGGGTCCTAACAAGGGGGCTGGACATCCAGGATATACGTGGAGTGGGTGGTTGAAAGGAGGTGAGTGCTTTGGGGGAAAGGTGAAATAGAGGTGTGTGGTGTTTGGAGGGGGGGGGGCCGATAGCGGGCACGGAGGACTACTAACACCTGATTTGGGTGGGGACGCATGACTAGAGCAGAGGAAAGTATGCAAGAAGGGATGGGGTGAAAAAGGGGGGGGGTCAGTAAGGGGATAGTGAGGGTTTGTCCAGTACTGTGCATTTCACTTGGTGTGAGGAGGTTGTTTAAATATGATATAGCAGCGTCCCTATGGAATGGGACGATGCAGTGCATTATGAGTGGTTGCATACGTGAATCTGTTGTCATTTCAATGTTATGGAAAACACAATAACGGCGGTGTTACTCTGGGATCAGTGCATGATTCGGTGTTTTGTTGGATGATGGGTTTGTTGCGGTAGATTTTAAAGTTTAAATTTGTATGTAATGTGATGACGTTGATATGAGGAATAAGATTGTTTTTTTGGCATTCATGTATTTGGTGTTTCTTGAAGATGTGTAATGTTTTACTTGATATTTGTGTGTTGTATTATGTGCGCCATATTTATGTATTGTATGTTAGTTAGTTTGATATCTTTATTATGCACCCCATACCCATCCTGTGGGCGGTAGTCAAAAGATTACAGAGGTACATAATGGGTCCAGGGACTGGACCTCAAAGTTTGATAGCTGAGCAAGTTACAAAGGTAATGAACTCAGATGGTCACAATCATGACAAGTTACAAAGGTATTTGCAGATTACAGAGGTATATATAGGGTCCAGAGACTGGGCCCCAAAGTTTTGATAGCTGAACAAGGTACAATGGTAATTAATTCACTAGTTACAAGGTAATGAATCATGTAAGTAAATTTACTTACGTCTGTACATGGTTGCACTCATGAACAAATTATAAAGCAATGAGCAATCTATTAGTCTACACCCAGCCACAACTGTAATGAGTTATTGGTGCAAATTTTAATTGTTGGGTCACACACACACACATATACATATACACATACACACGCATACATGTATATACATACACACATACACATACACACATGTACATACACACACACACACACACGTGTCAATGCTTTATTTACAGGGAGTAAAGTCAGGGTATTTTTCCAGAATGGTCTGTAATATACCACTGTGGATAAAATACTTTGACTTGTGACATGTTATTCTTGTGTGGGGCATTTCAGTGGTTCTTAGTGTTCATATTAATACGTCTAAGTGTGTAGACGTTGTTACATTTCATGTTGTAAATAATTTGTTGGGGTGTCGGTAGGGGTTCTAACGTAATTAGTTATAATTCATGTATTACCACAATGATAGAGACAGTGGTATCAGGCGAAGAGGTACATATATTTATTATTACTTGTACATATTAGAATGTACATGTGTACATTCATTATTGACCATTATACGTGTTGTTTTGTGTATAGACAGTAAGCAAGAAAGATCATGTTTTGGATATATCATTGGTTTCCTGGAAAAAATCAATATGTAATGACATGCTGAGGAAATTGGTAAAGGTTTGTTGAAGATGGATATGGCTCAATGAGCTCCATTCTGGATATGTATGCATTTTGTTTTGAACACTTGATCATGAACATCAGGTTTATGTAGTGTGGGGGAGGGTTTGTAGGGGAGACAATTGGTATTTCATGATATGTATTAATCTGTTTCATGTGCATAGACTTTTCCTATGTGGCTGTTTTTGGTTAGTTGTTGTTGGTCTTTTGGATTTTCATAGTTTACTATTGTAATGTTTTATTTGTGCATAATGATTTTAAATAAAAAAAAAAAAAAAAAAAACACCACCATTTCTGCACTACACCAGTAGTACACACTAGAACCATCAGGCAACTGGACGTCACTAGGGGACAACTTTCAACTGAGTCCCTGACATCATTTGTGACATTGTGGAAGTTTGGAAAACTGTTGGATTTGTGGAAAACATCGAGGCAACAACAACAACAATACCACCACCACCACCACGGAGTCATCCCAGGGATTCATTGCTTCAGTGTTAAGACCACAGCTGTAAATATTTAGCTTGAATCATATATATATTTTTTGTTTTCATTTTTCATTTTTCTTAATATAGGATTATTATAATCATATTTACGTATTTATTATTTAAATTTCATTCTATTAAAATAAAGTGTTTATTTTTCTTGTTATTAGTCTTTTTCTATTATACTTTTCCTGAGAAGATTGGCGACAACCTTCACAAGTGGCGACCTTGCCAGGATTCGACTCAAAGCTTCGACACCTCGAACAAGATTCGACGCTACTCGGACAGAGCCGGTGGTACATTATTGGAACTCCGCCAACAGTGACTCAGTGTAGCTCCAACGCTCCACACCACAGACAGTTGCCACCCTCCATAAGTATTCATTTACTATAGTAGGACTACAGTTAAGGTATTTAAAGGATTTGGTGATTGTTAATTACTCTTTGTTGATGTTAGTCAAGTCAAGGCAGGATGTGCTAGTTACTTCTGCCACCTTTGTTTTGAGCTTGAAGATTATTTTAGGATTAGACTCTAGGGATCCGAGATTTTCCAGTGATAAATCTTCTTCATTGAGTTCTTATGTTATATCAAGGGAACTGTCATAGGACACTCTTGATTATAGTGGGAAGAGTGGATGGTCAAGTGATCCCATTCTCCTTACTGGTTGGTCGGAGCTGGCATAGAACCCTCCGGTCAAATTTATACTGTATAAATCGAAATAGGGATTGAACCCTCCGGTTTTTGTTCAGTTGTAGCGGAGCAGGATTTGAACCCTCCGTTTTCTTATATGTTTCATTCACCCAGTAAGTTAAGTTATCCCGGTTAGTATGGAGGAATACCAGTTCTGGATGAATGCTGGGGTTAAGGTAGGTATTACGGGGAAAACTTTAGAATCTTTCATAGCTACTAAGATTCAGGAAAAAAAAGAATGAAATTGAAAGAGAAACAAGAGAGACAGTTAGAAAGAGATCGAGAAAGACAAGAGAGACAGTTAGAAAGGGAACAAGAAGAGAAAAAGGAGAGAGAGAAAATTGAAAGAGAAGAGAGAAAGGAGAAAGAAAAACTTGATCGAGAAAGACAAGAGAGACAGTTAGAAATTGAGAGAGAAGAGAGAAAGGAGAAAGAAAAAATTGAAAGAGAAAGACAAGAGAGACAGTTAGAAAGAGAACTTGAAGAAAAAAAAGAACATGATAGGCTTGATCGTGAAGAAAGAGCACAAATACGGGAACAACAAGCTAGAGAACGTGAGGCACGCACTCTAGAGAAAGAATTAGAGGAAAGAGCAAAAGCTAGAGAACATGAGGAACGAGAAAAAGAGAAAGATCGTGAAGTAGAGAAAGCTCGTCTAGAATTAGAGAATAAGAAACTAGGTCTTACCCAGCAGAAATTAAATGAGGGCGTAGTGGAGCGTCCCACTCCTTCATATACCCCCACCCCCAACTTACCACCCTTCACAGAGGGGGAAGACATAACTTCTTATATTATTAGATTTGAAAATACAGCTGCCCCTCTGTGAATGGCCATTTGATTCGTGGGCTACTAGGCTGGGTATGTTATTCTCAGGGACAGCTTTGAACATTTATGCAACTTTGTCACATATCATTTGTGACTATAATCTGTTGAAGAAGGCAATTCTTAAGGCCAACCAGAAAACCACTAACCCTTATAGGAAGAATTTCAGGTATGCCGCATTACAACACGGTCAGAATTTCCAGCAGTTACAGATTACTCTCTTTCGTTTGTTTGATTTTTGGATAGACAGTGCAGGAATTGATCACACTTATGAATCTCATAGAGATTTCATGGTTGCCGACCAGTTCCTGACCGCTCTGCCCCACCAGATACGAACCTTCATTAGAGAACGTAATCTGATTACGGCTGCGGAAGTTGCTGAAGCTGCTGACTTGTATGCGGAAGCCCATAATTCCTATAAGGGCCTGAAGGGGTCGATCCCTAAGGGCAATGGTTCACCTGAACCAAAGGTTAAGTCTCATGTAGAGGGAGAACAAAAATCATTTATCCCAGTTTGTCATGTATGTGGTGGAAAAGGACATAAACGCCCTGATTGCCCTTCTAAGATAGTTCACAAGGTGGGTAGATGCGTCAAAGAAGGTAATGAACAAGCTCCCTTCTGTTCAGGGACAGTTAATGGCCTTAAAGTATCTAAGATATTAAGAGACACTGGATGCACTTGTATAGTCATTTCAGATAAACTGTTCCCTAATCTCAAACCCACACATGCCTCCACTACTCTTTCAGATTACTTGGGCCGTACAGACACGTTTCCTACCATGCGGTGTTACATCAGGTCCAAATGGTTTACAGGTTGGACTAATGTGGTACTAGCTCCCATCACAACTTGCTCTATAATAATAGGGAATGTTAAAGGTGCCATTCCTCCTTGGAAGAGCGATCTTTCGTCACCTCACATAGATGCAGGTTTTTCAGCTCAGCCTCCTCCCAAGGTAGATAAGCTCCTTATCAGTCCTATTGCTAAATCTCCCTTATCTCATGGTAATAGTCATTTAAAAGTTGAAACAGATGATACTGCACTCGGAAACGAGATGGCAGGATCACCTGTTCACTCAGTAGATGACAGTAAGGTTGCCACCTCCAACCATATACCATCTGTCCCAAGTAAAGTAAAGACTAAAGCTCAGGCTTCACCTTCTATTGATCCTTTAATTGCCACAGATCTTCGGTCCAAAGATGACTTTTATCAATTTACAGCAGACTTGCCCTTCACTTCGGTATTGCCATAGTCATGCTGTAAATAATACAGTTATCCAAGGAAGATACTCGTCACATAAGTTTGAATATCGTGACAGGATCTTGTATAAATCTGTGTTTAAACCTAATTCTCTTAAAGTAGATTATTCCCTCCTAGTCATTCCCGACCAATGCCGCGAGTCAATTCTCCAAATGGCTCATGACCTGTCAGTGACCGAACACTGGGCCCATCTTAAGATGTTGCATAAAATCAGGCATACGTATTTCTGGCCACATATGTACACGCAGGTGTCAAAGAAGTATGGGTCGTGCAAAAGGTGTCAAAGGCTTACTACACCTCATAGCCACGATCCTGCTTCCCTTACTTCTGAGCCTATAAATTCCCTCCACCGGAAACGAGATACCCATAACTTAAATTCTATTTACTGGAGAAAGAATTCATTCTAGAAACAGATCATAAACCATTGGTATACCTAGAAACTTTTAAGAGAACCAACAGTCGCCTCTTGAGGTGTACATTGGCACTCCAGGCTTTTAAGTTTCATATTGTGTATATCAATGGTTCATCTAATTATTTCTCTGACTGGTTAAGTCGTGACAGTCAGTAGAATATTTGTACTTATGCGACTTTCATTTTTTTTGGGACTTTTACCTCATAATTTCTACTTCTATTCCTTGACTACCAGTCTTGGTATGGGGGAGTGTGAGGGAAAAGTCCATAGATAGGAGTGATGAAAGTGTGAAGGTATGTAGAGTGATGGTTGAGTGGTAGTTTGCTTGTTGAGGTGGGGTGAGTGTCTGGCTGCTGCTATACCCCTTCCCCTTTTTCCACCCGGTGAGAGGTGTAATGCTAGGCTCCGGCCACCGGTTGAAATCACTCGACTGACCATGCTCAATCTCACTGTAAGTACTTCACGGCTGCTCGTATCTTCATTATTTTATGTTTAAGAGCTTCACTCTTTAATTATTTTGGAGCTTCACTCATGTTTAACAACATTCACTTCTGCTATGTCCTGCCTTGGTTTTTGGGTAGAGTTAATTATTACAGTTTCGCCATTTCTTTTAAAGGCCTTATGCCTACTATGTAAATTAATGCTAGAGTGGTGAGTAATTATTGTGGTTTCATTCACAGTCCTCTGTGTCCACTCGGATCATCGGATTCAAGGCTGAGTGGGGGACCGGCGTACTCACCAATTGAGAAACAGAGTAACCACCACCATTTCTGCACTACACCAGTAGTACCTCAGTACACACTAGAACCATCAGGCAACTGGACGTCACTAGGGGACAACTTTCAACTGAGTCCCTGACATCATTTGTGACATTGTGGAAGTTTGGAAAACTGTTGGATTTGTGGAAAACATTGAGGCAACAACAACAACAACAATACCACCACCACCACCACGGAGTCATCCCAGGGATTCATTGCTTCAGTGTTAAGACCACAGCTGTAAATATTTAGCTTTGAATCATATATATATTTTTTGTTTTCATTTTTCATTTTTCTTAATATAGGATTATTATAATCATATTTACGTATTTATTATTTAAATTTCATTCTATTAAAATAAAGTGTTTATTTTTCTTGTTATTAGTCTTTTTCTATTATACTTTTCCTGAGAAGACTGGCGACAACCTTCACAGAGAAAAAGAAACTACGAATACAACTGTAAAAATCTCATGAAAATACAGTGCAAATTCGCTGTTTTAATCCAAAAACACGGTCTGTTTTTTTCTCATTATGCACTGCGTGCTGCAGGATTTGTTTTATATGGTCCACACTTACCACACAGATGCATTCTCTCGTATCTAGGCTCAAATTTACTGCTCATGGCTTATCTGAGTGAGCTGAACTCATGGCGTAGAACTAAGGCTTGGACCCTGGCTGTGGAAAATATTGGTATTTTCCGAAAGTTGTAATTGATAAACTTTCCAATATGAATAGATATCATTAATGTGTTGCTGTTGGCTTAACATTAACTGAAAAGAACCAACGAATTAACACGCATATGCGAGATGCCTCGTCAAGTGGGCAGGGAAGCTGGGTAGAGGGGAATGGTCAGAGTGAACAGCGAGCCTACCGACCTGATGTCAGGTGATGGGATGGCCTGTCGAATTTGGAGACTCCGCCCGCCAAATTGGATTTAATTACCTCCTTTCGTAATGTGGAGGAATATCCAGTGACGTGGTGAATATAAAGTGGGACAATCGGTCCAGGAGGTCCAGTAATAGGACAATAATTGTGAAATAAGGTGTGCCGCCGGCGAGTGATGCTTTCATAGGCCTATTTGAACTGAGTGAAGTGACCATATGGCAGGATAAAGTCGTAACCCCTGATGCTGGGGAGCTTTCGTCTTAGAAGAGACTGAAATATATTCGATGAATATTGTGAAATGGTGAATATAGTGAAACAGAGTTGTAAATAAATAGGGAGTGATTGTACCGAGCGAGGCTAGCGCGGGTACGCCATACCCCGACCGCCATATTGAATGCGGATGAAATGAACTAACATATCACTAGTTATCTACTCGAAATCCAAGTATCGAGACTGTGAATGTGTATAAACTAGTGGGGCATTAAGCCAGGATATACGTAATATGTAAAATTATACGTATAAACAGTACAAAAGGTCGGATTAGTGAGAAGGTCTGAATCGCTACCCCGACCAACCACATGTTAACTAATGCCCAGTCTCGTGGGCGTATAAGAGTTCACGGAAATTAACCTTCCTTGACTCGACGGGACAACTATTACCATCGCGATCGAATCAGATCGCAGGAGGACGTCAACAACGGAACGACTCCCTCATCTAAAGCTAAGTACCATACTGTCGTCTTTATTGTTGGCCAATGATATTGTTACGCACAGTAGATGTACTTTAGCTAGGTCAACGATCTACAATGCACCACTATGATGCTGTTAATTAGGTGAGTGATGGTCATGTTCACTTAATTGTGTGTTCTCTACCTCTCCTCCTGTTTGATCAGTTGTTTAATAACCTATACAGTCCACTTAAATTTAACATAACATAATTTTTTAATCTTATCTACTCAGAATTATTTATACTGGTCCAGAGTGCAGTGGGTTAACGTGAGAATATCGTAGGTACCCCTTGGGTGCGGCCAGGAGCGGGTAAAGTTCTCACATACCTTAAAGGGAATGACTGCGGTAAAATTATACGAGTCGGTCATCTCCCTGGGAGTTTGTTTATTGCTAGTGGCGGTGTCCCAGATAGACTTATCTCCCACAATTCCCCACACTGGCTTCAAAGCCATAGAACAACAGAACAGACCCTCAAAGGGTTAACCACACTTTCCATCACTTTACAAGTACTACACTAGTCTACTATTAACCATACCTTCCATCACTTTACAAGTGTATAGTAGGAACTGTGTGTCAATAGTGGGACTGATTGTGGCTCAACATATCTGGGTTTTCAGAAAGTAAGAATCACAGAAGATTTCCAGTGTAAGGCTAACTCTCCTGAAGACCAAACATAATTGAAGACACAATAATAGGTCCAGTGTTGAAAGAGTGCAAATGCTGAAGCATGAGAACATGTGTACCATCAGTTCAAGAGTGGTAAATGATACATTATACAATTCATATGCAAGACAAATGAAGTCTAAAGCAGCAGATTCCCGGAGGAATTTAGACTGATGAAAGGCAGGAGACAAGTGTGACCCATGGTAAACATAACCAGTAATATTCTATTGCAGTTGCAACTTTTATTTGATCTGCAACTTTTGCACTAACAGTATCAAGGACTGCAACTGATTTAGGCAAATAAATACCTGCAAATTTTGACACCATTTTCCATACTGCATTATTATAATCAAGGAGGTGCTAAACCTGTAGGATTATACAGCACCTGTGGGGGAGATATGTAAAAGGTATTCAGGCTTAATTCAGGGAACTGGAGCACAGATACATTCCCTAGATAAAGAGCCCCTCACCAGCATCAAGGAACCTTCCATAAGGGGCTTTCCATACTGCAGTCCAATAACTGATGTAATTCAAAGTTTAAATATCAGTACATCAACAAGTATGCTTAGCGGCTCATGACACATCTGGCATGAATTATTGTTTGAAATTTAGATAGTAGGCAGCAGCCCAGCTGTACTGATACCTGCCCCATGTGGCACTTTTGAGTCATGAAATGCGGCAACTTCCGCCCCAGTCCCACCCTGGGGTCGACAGAGCACCCGACGATGCCATATTGTCTGTTCCCTCAGGAAGAGACTCAGAGTGGACACAAAAATATATATGGTAATATGGAAAACAAATAACATGGGGAAATTACTTGAATATGAGAGAACAGAAGGTATGCTGCCACCACCTGCTCTTTTAACCCTTTAGGGGTCGACAGGCCTTCTCGGAAACACGTTCTCAGGGTCGAAATTTAAAAAAAAAAAAAAAAAATCTTATGAAATGATAGAGAATCTTTTTCCGATCATAACGACACCAAAAGTTTGAAATTTGAATGAAAACTTACGGAATTATGCTCTCGCGAAGTTATCGGTCTCGAAGATGCTTACGCATCGGCGATTTCACCCACTTTGAGCCCTATTTTTGGGTAATTCCAATGTTCCAGTCCACTAAAATCATAGCTATTTCGCTAGAACTCTATTTGTCCTATCGATTCAGTACAAGAAACCGCCTATTTACCAATTTCAACTACCCAAAATAGTGGTCAGAAAATGACAATTTGGCCAATTTCACACAAATTTCAAAATAGGGTCCAGAATAAACAAGGCAGACAGTCCTGACACTAAAATAACATCTTCTCTGTTCATTAGTCATGTCTCCAGACCCCTCTTACATTACTTTTGCTTTCCATTTTGAATTTTTATTCTCAAAAAATAGAAGATTTACTGTTATGTATACAACTGCATCATTGTAAAAATGGTATAAATAATATCAGTGCACTTGTGCAAGAATATTAAACTCGCCAGTTGATGTGTATTGGATGCATGGTGTGATTTGTTTACTCTTGAACATCGGCGAAAATCGAACTTTTTCGCTAATTTGAGCTCAATTTCAAGGTACAGTGAACCCCCGCCTAACGAACACTCCACATAGCGAACAAATCGCGTAACGAACGCTTTTTTCGCAAAATATTTTTCTCACGTAGCGAACATTTACTCGCGAAGCGAACTGTATCAGACCTGTCCGCCTGCTCCGCGCAAGCGCTGTGAGGCGGACAAGACGACAAGACGCCAGTCAAGCATTGTTTACACTTGAGAGAACGTTACCCAACACGCTCTTTCAAACATTCACAATACTTTTCTTGTATTTATTGATTGTCACTGTGAAATAAGTCACCATGGGTCCAAAGAAGCTTCCTAGTGGCACCCCTGTGGTAAAGAGAGTGAGAAACACCATCGAACTGAAGGAAGAAATTATAGAAAAATATGAGAGTGGTGTACGTGTGAGTGAGCTTGCCAGGATGTACAACAAAAACAAATCTAGTATCGGCACTATCCTAGCAAAGAGAAATGAGATCAAGGAAGCTAATGTTGCAAAAGAGATTGATATGTTAACGAAAAAGAGATCGAAAACAGTGGATGAGGTTGAGAAGTTGTTGATGGTGTGGATAAACAATAAACAGATAGCAGGTGATAGTATTTCCACGGCGATAATTTGTGAAAAAGCAAGGCAGTTGCACGCAGATCTTGTCAAGACAATGCCTGGAACCAGTGGTGAGGCGAGTGATTTTAAAGCCAGCAGAGGCTGGTTTGAGAGGTTTAAGAAACATAGTGGCATACACAGTGTTGTGAGGCATGGTGAGGCAGCCAGCTCAGACAAACGTGCAGCTGAAAATTTTGTGCAGGAATTCCAGGGGTTCATAGACACTGAAAAATTCGAACCCCAACAAGTGTTTAATTGTGATGAAACAGGCCTGTTTTGGAAGAAACTGTCCAACAGGACCTTCATTACTCAGGAGGAAAAGGCACTGCCAGGACACAAGCCTATGAAAGACAGGCTAACTCTCTTGTTTTGTTCTAACACTAGTGGGGATTTTAAAGTGAAGCCTTTACTGGTGTAACACACAGAAAATCCCAGAGCCTTCAAGAAACACAATGTTAACAGGAATAATTTGTGTGTGCATTGGAAGGCTAACACTAATGCATGGGTCACTATGGACTTTTTCAAGGAATGGTTGACTGGAGTGTTTGGCCCTAGTGTGAAGAAATACCTCCTGGAAAAGAAATTGCCACTCAAGTGCCTCCTGGTACTGGACAATGCTCCTGCTCATCCTCACAACTTGGAAGACTATTTGTCTGAGAACTTCACTTTCATCAGAGTGAAGTTCTTGCCTCCTAACACAACTCCTCTCAACCAGCTCATGGACCAGCAGGTCATTGCAAACTTCAAGAAACTGTACACCAAAGCAGTGTTTCAGAAGTGCTTTGATGTGAACTCAGACACTGCATTGACCCTAAGAGAGTTCTGGAAAGATCACTTCAATATCGTGCATTGCATAGGCCTTATAGGTAAGGCTTGGGAGGGAGTGACTTCCAGGACTTTGAACTCTGCTTGGAGACCACTGTGGCCAGATTGTGTTGAGAAGAGGGATTTGAGGCTGACCCTGACTCTGACGACCCTGTGCATGTTGTGGAAGATATTGTGGCATTGGGGAACAGGCTGGGGTTGGAGGTGAGTGGTGAGGATGTGGAAGAGTTGGTGGAGCACAGGGTAGAGCTAACAACTGAAGAGCTGCAACAGCTGGAACTGGAACAGCATCAGACCAGAGCTAAGGTTATTGCTTCACAGGAGGAGGGAGAGAGAGAGAGAAGGAGGTGCCTTCTTCAGTGCTTAAGGAAATGTGTGGAATGTGGAATAGGTTATAAAGTTTTGTTGAAAAACACCACCCTGAGCAAGCTGAAATGAGCCATCTGTGCAACCAGTTCAGTGACAGAGCCATGTTGCACTTCAGGAAAATATTAAACAGGTGCCAGAAACAGAGGACTGTGGACAGTTATTTCACAAGGCTGGGATCCAGTGACTCTCAAGCTGGTCCTAGTGGCATTAAAAGACCAAGAAGGGAAGTAACCCCAGAGAGGGACTTGTTACCTGAAGTCCTTTTGGAGAGGGATTCCCCTTCCAAACACTAACACACTCCCCCTGTCATCCTCACTATCTTCTAGATGCCTGCAACTCTTCAATAAAGGTAAGTAAATGTTATTTATCTCCATGGAGAAGTGGAACAGAATTCTTCCTCCGTAAGCCATGCGTGTCATAAGAGGCGACTAAAATGCTGGGAGCAAGGGGCTAGTAACCCCTTCTCCTGAATATATTAATAAATGTAAAAGGAGAAACTTTCGTATTTCCTTTTGGGCCACCCTGCCTCGGTGGGAGGCGGCCGACGTGTTGAAAGAAGAAGAAATGTTATTTATTCATCTGTTTTGTATTATTTAGTAATAAAATGTATTTTTGGTGAATATTTTTGGATGTCTGGAACGGATTAATTGTATTTACATTATTTCTTATGGGAAATAAGGTTTCAAATTGTGAACTTTTCGTGTAAAGAACTAGCTCCTGGAACGGATTACGTTTGTTAGTTGAGAGACCACTGTACTTGTCATTGTCAAACCAATCAAAATCATCTCTATTTCTGTAATATATCTTCCATTCTATCACATGAGACCAAGAAAACAAGAATACATCAATAAATACCATACGAAAATAGACTGCAAAGTCGCTGTTTTAAACAAAAAATCTGGTCGGAGTTTTTTTTCTCATTATGCAGTGTGTGGTGCAGGATTTTTTTTTATACTGCACCCACTGACCACATAGACCCATTCTTTCATATGTAGGGCTACCAGCCATTTCCCACTTAATTTGAGGCCGCTAGAATTTACGCGTACTAGTACGGCACCAACCCCTGCTCGTAAAACATACTAGTTCGGCACCGACCCCGAAAGGGTTAATAGTGGAAGAGATAAAAGTAGAAATAGTAATAGGAGAAGGGAGGAAAACACGGAGCTTGGGTTAGAGCAGGAGGAAACCCAGCGAGAAATAATACAGGATAGTTTTAACAAGATAGGGGTCCTGATCAGTACTGGCTCTTAGGGTAGTATGGCCTGAAAACATGAGCAGTAGGCACCTTATCAGGGGCTTGACTTTTCAAAGAAAATTCTATAATAGACATATGTTATCCAATTTAACTTCAGACTAATGGACCTGGTATACATGGCTCAAAGGGGAAAGTTAAACATACCCAGATAAAACTACTTACAATTTAATAAACACATTACAAGGGTATCTGAAAATGTTGGCACCAAAGAAGAAAAATTTCTAGTAGCAAATACTTAATTATTATGGCACGACTGGCTTACTGATGTTAAAACCTCCTCCCCATGTAGTTCCCAAGGAACTCCATTGCTTTACCATACTGAGATTTAAATGCCTTGATACATTCCTTCTTTGGGATGCTCCTGAGACCTTCTAAATCCCAGATTACAAGCCTGGTCTGATCCTCCAGGGATAGGGTGTTCAAGGTCTCTCTAGCACTATCCTCTCCTCAGTATCTCTGGTTCATCTTTTCTGGGGTGCCTGGTTTGGCCAACCCATAAACTTCTACTTTGGAGGCATCTCTTTGGGGAGTGCCTGGTTGCTGCTAAACCCTATAAAATATTTTTCAGGTTTAGTCACAAAATACACAAGCAAGAACTTCTACAAACAAAATAAAGATCTTGCCAAAAAAATATATAAGGAACATAATTAACAAATAATCAAAATAAAAAAATGGAATATCAAAAATAATTCCTTATAAACTCAAGTTTTTACATAAAAATAAGACAGCTGAGATACAATAAACAAACAGTATAACTTAGCACAATTATAAGACACAAAAGAATGAACATATATGTATGAATTAAGACAGGAAAATAAAATAGTGGTACAAGATAGCAAAAACACAGGTAAGCTAGGTTAAGTTACATGTGACAGATAAATTACAGGAAATAAACATAGTTAAACATAAGTAGTAGATATTTAATAAAATAGTATTAGCAGAAAAGATAAGTTAGACAAATTATAGGTTAGAAATAAAAAGTATTAGGGTAGGTCAAAGGTTGAGAAAAGATTTCCCAGAGAATTAGTCTTACTCACATCTCTGATAACTGACAGTAGAAATCTAGTAAAATATTAAAAGGTAAATAGATTTAAAAAGAGTTAGGTTAAAAATAGGCTAGTATAAAGATGAGAACAAAGTTGGCATAGTCATATGGGTCAAAAATAACACAGTCATTACACCTTAAATTATCATTATTTTAACAATTTACTCTAATCATACAATATACAGGTACAGTATTAGTTATGTTACAATGATAAGGCAAGTACAAGGTATACACAGTTAATAGCCCTTTCTTAGAGTGACAAGATATGCCGGCTGGAAGATTGTTCCTCCAATGGCTATAACACATAAAGACTGCATTTTAACAATACTTGAGCATCTCTACTTATCTCCCTAACTCACTTGTTAGGAGCAGATTGAAGTACATGAGCAGTCAAAAGGGTGTTTATGCTGACAAAAGAGACGGTAATAGAGGCTAGTTTACAAAGTTCTTCTCCTCGTGTTCCCTCCATTGTTTTTGAATAGAACTCCCTCTTATGTACACAAACTCTTTACAAATTTCTACACAAGAAGGTCAACTTGCCTCTATAAACCTTATTTCTACTCACAATAATTATTACAATGAATACTAATACTAGAAAAAAATAATCAGACACAAAAATATGAATGTTATACACTACGTATATTACAGATTAACAAAAATTCTAGAGAAAACATATTGGAAACCCACAATAACAGAGCAGCAGAATGCGAGGATGGTCAAAGTTCAAATACATTTCTTGAGATAATTTACAGCTTTTACAGTAAAGGATATTTTCAAAACATATACAGATGCAACAGCAATAATAATAATTATAATAAATAATACCAATAGTATTCTCAATTACACATTTAACTTGTTCTGCATTACATTTCAATACAACAATTTTGGTAGATGACATTACTTATCTAATCTTTTAATTTAATTAAACTGCATTTATCTCTTTCACCTGAGTTACAGAACTATGCACATAGTAAATAGGTAAGGACATAGACAAGAAATACAAAGTGAGGACAGTCATGAAATTTTCACAACTAATGTGGAAACTTTTCGGGTCACTCGAGTTCCACAGGGTAAGTGAGCCGTTAGGAGCCTTAAACATACCGTGGATCGGCCCTCAGAGTTCAGGAACCCACACACCCAACCAAAACATACACACATTCGAGTTGACGGAGGTAACTATTATGTACACTTTAATTGATAGATTTATTCACCTAGGAACACCTAGGCAAGTTTGTACAGTTAGAAACTAATATTAGGATTATTCTACCTGGAGTCTACCTGGAGAGAATTCCAGGGGTCAACGCCCCTGCGGCCCGGTCTGTGACCAGGCCTCCTGTTGGACCAGAGCCTGATCAACCAGGCTGTTACTGCTGGCCGCACGCAGTCCAACGTACGAACCACAGCCCGGCTGATCAGGTACCGACTTGAGGTGCCTGTCCAGTGCCTGCTTGAAGACAGCCAGGGGCTTGTTGGTAATCCCTCTGATGTATGCTGGGAGGCAGTTGAACAATCTTGGGCCCCTGACACTTATTGTGTTGTCCCTCAACGTGCTAGTGGCACCCCTGCTCTTCATTGGGGGGATGTTACATCGCCTGCCAAGTCTTTTGCTTTCGTAGGGAGTGATTTTTGTGTGCAAGTTTGGTACTAAGCCCTAAAGAATTTTCCATGTGTATATAATAATGTATTAAGGCAATGTTAGATATTAATACTGTAGCTCTAGCAGCCTAATATAGGTAGTTATAGGCCTGAATAGGCAAGCATTAGGTTATGTTAGCTAGAGACAACTGGCAGCCCACACTTGAATCTAGGCAGTGTGGGGCTCACGAATCGTGACCTACGTTCTTACCAGACAAGACATCACCCGGAGAACGTGCTGTGACCAAGCAGCATCCCCCACGTGACCCAACATCTGTCCTGGGGCTCCAGAGGAGAGATCCCGAAGTACCGCAGATATCTCTCTCCATCCAGACGCATTACAGTAAGACTAGGCTTTCTTTCTCTCAGTATCTGGCCAGTTTTCTGGGGGAAACGTTAGTGAGTTATCTGTGGGTCTTAAGCAGACGGACGCCTTTGTAATGGTATGTACCAGCGTCGTCTCTTAAGTTCAAGTCTGGAAGCTAGTGTTGCTTACTGCATATTGCTTAAGGGATATCCTTATAACCCAGGGAACTCTGAGGTGCAGGCAGGACACTAATTACCCCTTCATTTGCAGACAAAGGTTCTCCACTGCACATGGTGTTGGGAGGGGGTTATAGATAAGGAAGACCAGGACACACATAGCCACTATTTCAAGTAAGTAAACCCCCCTTCCAGTATTGTGTAGGCAGTGTGGGATTCCCCTTACTGCAATTAGCTAGAAATTTGTACCATAGCCACTTGTAAGTCTGAGAAAAGTGTCTCAGAGTGTCAGTGTCAACAGTGCTTGCTCTAAGTGCAGCTTACAAGGAGGCAGTCCCAAAACAAGTTTCTACAGTGGTCCTTCGATAACCGAGATGTGGAATTGCTAGGTTAAGCAGACATTAGTCTTAATTAGCTAGGCCACAGTTAATGTACCAGTCATTTTCGAAGCTAGATTAAGTTATCACACCTAGCCCCAAAGACTTACTCAGGCTAGGTTAAGCTAACTAATCAGAAGTTTATTATTTACAGTAATCTACAGGCAGGCCAAGTAGGCTAGTTAAGCTTGTGAGTTTATTTATTTACAGTGATTACAAGTAAGCCAGGTTAGGAAACTTGTATATTTAATTACTTACAGTGAATTGCAAGGCAGCCACAGTTAGGCTAGGCTTCTGCAATAATTATAACAGTTATAA
>WNWK01040351.1:0-17020 GCA_009830355.1 Cherax destructor | reverse complement strand
GGGTGAACCATTGAGCGTTATGTTAAGTGGAACATTTGTGGCTTTGTTTCCAAACTGAATGAAGTAGGTCTTGTCAGTATTGAGAGTAAGCTTGTTTGTCGTCATCCATGTTGATATTTTCTGTAATTCGGCATTAACAGTGTTGGCCAGTATGACTGGATTTGGGTGAGAGAAGACATATGTTGTGTCATCTGCAAATAATATGGGTTTGAGCAGTTGTGATGCATTCAGTAGGTCATTTATGTAAATGAGGAATAGGAGTGGCCCCAGGACACTTCCTTGAGGGACTCTGATTGTAATTTGTTGTGTGGAAGAGTTCGCTCCATTTGTGTACATGTAATGGCTTCTCTTGCTAAGGTATGACTTTAGGTAGTTGAGTGGGTGCCCCCTTATACCATAGTGTGCTAATTTTGTGAACAGTAAATCATGGTCGACTGTATCAAAAGCTTTGCGTAGGTCTATGAAGATTCCCAGTGGGACTTCTTTCTTTCTTCTCAAGTGCAGTGTATATTAACTCTAACATGTGTATAATAGCATTGTTTGTGCTCTTGTTGGTCCTGAATCCAAATTGACAGGGGTTGAGTACATTGTGTGAGATGAGGTAGGAATAGATGTGTCTATGAATTAATTTTTCAAAGATTTTAGAAAGCAGTGGTAAATTGGAAATTGGTCTATAATTATTCTATAATTATTATTATTCTCAAAGAATATTGTGGGTATTACTGCCAGCATTTTGAAATGCAACTGAGCTCCCGTCCCTAACAAATTGTCTTCCTGTGTTCAGTGATCCTGGTTGATAAAGTTCTTTCAGTCTGGTTGATGCATGCCTGATTATACAAATACAAATGTTTATTTCTCTGTAAAGATTACAGTGGGGGGTTTACATTTTATGAAATATTGGTTACAATGTGTGATTTACATAATATAAAATACTAATTACAAAGAGGCCTACTATCATGCCTTAGCATGGCTAGGCATTTCGGGCATACTAATAGTAATTTTAACTCTATACTGATACAGGTTATGGAGAATATTGATACTGAAGCTAGGTAACTGCATTACAGTTTATAAATTTAGCAATGAGAATGGTTTTTTCTTGGCTTGATACACAATTTATATTAAAGCTCCTATTTTGGAGTATCTCAGGCAAACTTATGACTAGTTTAAGATTTGTCAGGCAATAGCTTTATTCAAAATTTTATGTTTACAGTCATTTGGGTGAATGTAAGTGTAAATTGAGGAAAATCACAGATATCGAGAGTAGGTCTAGTTTGTTTTTAATGTGTGCATGATACAAGTAAGAGAATAGGTGGTTTTCATGGAGTTAGCTGACGGTGGGGTGCGTCAGGGAGATAAGATGTTTTTTTAAAAGTAGTATTGAAAGTGATGGTTGTGGCTGCAGTTCTAGAGTTTTCAGGCAGAGTGTTCCAGATTTTAGGCCCTTTAATGTACACTGAATTTTTGTATAGGTTTAGCCGGACACAGGGAATGTCAGAGATTTTTGTGCCTGGTGTTGTGCCTGTGGGTCCTGTCACAACTATCAAGAAAGTGTTTTAGTTCAGGGTTAATATTGGATTTTATGGTTTTGTAAATGTAGGTTGCACAGTAGTAAGTGTGGATGTTCTGTACAGTGAGTAAGTTTAGATCTTTGAAGAGTGGGAAGGGGTTGCCTAGTATTGCCTAGTGATAATTCTTACTGCGGCTTTTTGTTGGGTTATTATTGGCTTTAGGTGTGTTGCTCCTGTTGATCCCCAAGCACAAATAGCATGGTGAGGTAGGGATAGATGAGTGAATAGTATAGTGTGAGAAGGGCTGATTGTGGCACGTAGTAGTGTATCTTGGAGAGGATCCCAACAGTTTTAGATACTTTTTTGTTATGTGTTGGATATGGGTGCTGAATTTCAGGTTGCTGTCAAGGTGTAGGCCCAGGAATTTGCCCTCATTATGTTTAGCAATAAGAGTGTTGTCAATCTTAATGTTCAGTTGTGCAACACCTGCTCTGTTACCAAACATAATAAAGAAGGTTTTGTCAGTGTTAAGTGTAAGTTTATTGGCTGTCATCCAAGTAGAAATTTTTAGTAGCTCCTCGTTAACAATGGTGTTGAGTGTGGCAAGATTTGGGTGAGAGATGACATAAGTCGTGTCATCAGCAAAGAGAATTGGTTTCAGGTGCTGTGATACGTTGGGAAGATCACTGATGTATAAGAGGAAGAGCAGAGGTCCAAGGACACTTCCCTGTGGCACTCCAGTATCAAGTGATCGTGTTGATGAGGTTGTGTCTTTAACCCTTTGGGGGTCGACAGGCCTTCTCGGAAACATGTTCCTGGGGTCGAAAAATATTCGGAAAAAAAAAAAAAAATTCTTATGAAATGATAGTTTTTTTTCTGAATCTAAATAGCTAAACAAAAATTTTTTGCGATCAATACTTACGGAGATATGGAGGGTTGACCCAAAATGAACCGATGACAGCAACATCGGCGACTTCCGGTTGGCCTGTAATCGTTTTTTTTTTTTTTTTAAGTTGTTTTCTTATGGAATTTAATTTTTTTTTTCAAATAACTTTTATGGACTGTGAGACCAATATAAGTGCTGTTTTTCAAATATTCACTCACTATTTCTTATAAAATAATGCCACAAAGTTTGTTATCACTAGTTTGTTTACAAAACATATTTACAACAATGTACAATTATGTTTATAACTATTGTTCAATCATATATATACACATATTGAGTCACTGCACATGTTTCTAGAAGTTCTGCAGCCTGTGGAAGTCTCTGAAACATGGTTCCATGCACAGTGGTGTTTCACATTCCACACACAAAACGAGTGTCTTTGCATTGCTGTGGGCGTCTTTTTGTATGTGCACAGACATAACACCTCTTCTGAGCCTTTTTCTTGCAAGCAGTAGCAGGCAGTTTTGTTAGGAAGTGTTCACCACCAAGCCTCAGACGAGAGGGTAGTTGTTGGTAATTTTGTGGGCGGTTTTCTATTGCAGGTGGTGTTTCTTGGTAATTATTTGCCTGATAACAGACAAACAAAATTTGCCATATGGTGGTTTGTTTCTGGTCTTCAACTTATAAACATTATAAGCATTGAGCATGGAAATGTCCAGAATGTGAAAAAGAGTTTTATGTACCACTTATAACTCTTTCTAACACAATCAGCAAACCCAATCTGCATGTCACATTTGTCCACTGAATGCATATTGAGAGTGTAGTCCATCACAGCTGCAGGTTTTAGAATGGGTTCATCGGTCTCTATTCACCCTGCCACTGTCTGCCATTTCATTTTGGTGAATTGATGACAACAGTGTGACATCTCGTTTGTCATGCCACCAAAATGCCATATCATTGGCAGCAAACGCCTGCACCTCACCTCTACGAGTGCCTGCACTGAACCTAGGCATATGCTTACGATTTGCACACTGTACCGCACACATCTGTCAAGTTCACTTGGAAAAATCACTGAGGGAGGGCTGACTCTAAGTCTATGAGAATACAGTCATACCTCGGTTAACGATATTAATCCGTCAGAGAGGGCATATCTTTAACCGAAACAATCGTTAACCGAATCAATTTTCCCCATAAGAAATAATGGAAATAAAATTAATCCGTCCAAGACTTTCAAAAGTAGTAAAATAAAATATTTTTTAGAACTTTTTGACATTAAATAATACACAATTTAATGAACAATAAATAAATACACATGTAAATATAGTACAATAACATGTCACTTACATTTATTGAAGAGTTGTTGATGTGTTGGAGGATGGGAGGAGGGGAAAGGATGGAGTACAGTATGCTAGTGTTTGGAAGGGGAATCCCCTTCCATTAACACTGCAGGTGGCAAGTTCTTTTCTGGGGTTACTGGCCTTTTTCTTTTAATGCCACACTCCCTGCATGAATGGTACACTCCCTGCATGCCTGCTACACTCCCTGCATGCCTGCTACACTCCCTGCATAAATTCTACACTCCCTGCATAAATGCTACACTCCCTGCATGCCTGCTATACTCCCTGCATGCCTGCTACACTCCCTGCATGCCTGCTACACTCCCTGCATGCCTGCTACACTCCCTGCATGCCTGCTACACTCCCTGCATGCCTGCTATACTCCCTGCATGCCTGCTACACTCCCTGCATGCCTGCTACACTCCCTGCATAAATGCTACACTCCCTGCATAAATGCTACACTCCCTGCATAAATGCTACACTCCCTGCATGCCTGCTACACTCCCTGCATGAATGCTACACTCTTTATCACAGGGCTGGCACTAGGAGCTTTCTTTGGACCCATGGTAGCTTATTTAGCAGTTGCAAGCACTAAAAACAGTGGAATAATGACAATATACTGGTATAAATGCATGGGTGGAGTGGGTGGTGGTCGCTCTCGCTTGTAAACAATAGCACACTGACGCTCCCTGGAGTGCCCGCTCAGCTGGGCGCCACGCGGACACGTCCGGTACGAACGTCGTTAACCGAAGCAAACATCGTTAACTGCAATCATTTTTTTTACGTCAAAAATATCGTTAACCGAAATTATCGTTACCCGACAACATCGTTAACCGAGGTATGACTGTATGTGGGGATTTTGAGAGAATGAGAATAAGAATTTTTATTTCATGAGGAATTATTGTCTGTAGTGGGTAAAGGCAAAATATTTACAAAATTAGATTTAACCCTTTCAGGGTCCGTGCCATAGTTCTACGGCTTTGAGTTGAGGGTCCAAACCGTAGTTCTATGCCATGAGCTCAGCTCACTCAGATAAGCTGTGAGCGGTAAATTTGGGCCTAGATATGAGAGAATACATCTATGTGGTAAGTGTGCACCACATAAAACAAATCCTGCAGCACACAGTGCATAATGAGAGAAAAAAAACTGAGACCTTAATTTTTTATTAAAACAGCGACTTTGCAGTGTTTTTTCGTATGCTTTTTATAGTTGTATTTGCGATTTCTTGTTCTCATTTGATAGAATAGAAGATATATTACAGAAATAGAGATGATTTTGATTTGTTTTAGTATAGAAATGGCTTGAAACTGAGCTCAAAGTAGCGGAAATGTTAAATGTTTGCCGATGTTCAAGAGTAAACAAATGACCTCACACGTCTAATACGTGCCAGCTGGTGGGTCTAATATACATTCACAAATGTGGTGATATTATTTATACAATTATTACAATATTGCATAACTGTAAATCTTCCATTTTTTGGTTTGAATAAAAATTCATTATGTGAATAAAAATTCAAAATGGAATTCATTTGTAAAGACTGAAAATGTAACTAATGAACAAAGGAAATGTTAGTTTAGTGCCAGGAATCCTTGCATTGTTTATTCTGAGATTGGAATATTTGGAACTTTGTGTTAAATTGGCTAAATTACCAATTTCCAATCTCTTTATTTTGTAGTTGAAACAGTTGACTGGGTGATTTCTTGTGCTCAATCGATAGAATAGAAGTAATACTAGCGAAATAGCAAAGAATTTGGTCGACTGGAATAATGTAATTGGCCTAAAATGGGAGTCAAATTCGGCAAAATCGCCGATGCGTAAATATCACTGATGCATCAAAATTCGCGAGCATAATTTCGTCAATTTTCCATCAAATTTTGTACTTTTTGTTTTATTTCCTTCAGAAAAAGATTCTCTACTATTTCATAAGAGAAAATAACAATTTTTTTTTTTTAAATTCTTGGACCCTGGTGCACTCTTTGAAATTTGGCCTCTGGACCCTGAAAGGGTTAAAGGATGCTTATTTACAGATACCTGTAGATGAGAGGAGCCAACAACTGTTAGTAATTAATACCCACATGGGACTTTTTAAATATAAGAGACTACCTTTTGGAATTTCCTCATCTCCTGGTATTTTCCAAAAATTTATTTCCCAATTGTTTGTTAAATTGGCATGGGTAGCATCCTATTTGGATGATATCATAATATGTGGTGCCACAGAAGCTGAGCATGATGTTAGACTCAGGCAGGTGTTGAATATTTTACAAGAGCATAATGTAGTACTGAATAAGAATAAGTCAGTGTTGAAAACCAAATCTATTGAATATCTGGGGTATGAGATTTCTGGGGAAGGTATTAAACATTCTTCTAAGAAGGTTGAGGCTCTTGTGAATTTACCTTCACCTGAGTCCATAGGAGAAGTTCAGTCCTTTGTGGGGATGGTGACATATTATTGTAAATTCATTAAAAACTTTTCTTTAATTTTGGCACCATTATATGATTTATTAAAAAAGGGGGCTACATTTGAGTGGTCTTCAGTGGAAGAGGAGGCTGTTCAAAGGATTAAAAAACAAATAGTGTTCAGCTTCGTTGACTAATTTTACAGGAGAGCATCCATTAATAATTGAGGGTGATGCTTCCTCTGCAGGTGTTGGATGTGTGTTAGTCCAGGAAGTAAATGACCAAGAAAAACCTGTATATTTTGCTAGTAAGAAACTTTCTGCAGCAGAACAGAATTATTCTCAACTTGAAAAAGGTCTAGCTTTAGTGTATGCTGTTAAGAAATTCAGATATTTTTTGCTAGGGAGGAAGTTTATTGCTCGCACAGATCATAAACCATTGCTAGGTTTGTTTGGAAAAGGAAAACATATTCCAGTAAATGCAAATGCCAGAATTCAGCATTGGGTTCTGTTATTAGCTCAGTATGATTATGAATTGTTATTCAAGGCTGGCAAGGAAAATGTTATTGCAGATGCATTAAGTAGATTACCTATTGAAGATCACAGCTTAGAGTCAGGTACACCTTCGGAATATGACAAAATCTAACAGGACAAAATCTAACAGGAAACTGGGATAGATGCTGTATTATCCCAAGTAGTAAATAATGTTAAATATGGGTGGTGTAAGAACAGTGTAAGTGTACTTTTACCTGACTATAATTCAGTCAAATCAGATCTGACTATTCATGATGATGTATTATTGTATAGGAATAGAGTGGTAGTGCCTGTAAAATTAAGATGTACAGTATTGGAGCATTTGAATATGGGTCATAATGGTATCAATGCTATGAAAGCAGAAGCAAGGCAGTGGGTCTGGTGGCCAAAGATGGACCAATATATTGCAGAAGTGACAAAGAATTGTCCAATTTGTTTTCAGAATTTTAGGCCAATTTCATCTCCTGTCCTATCTTGGCCCAGCACTGGGAAACCATGATCTAGAGTGCATATAGACTATGCAGGTCCAGTTGAAGGCAAATATTTTTTTTGGTAATTGTGGATTCTTTTTCAAAATTCTTAGATGTGCAAGTAACTAGTTCCATGACATCCACAGTTACTACTGAGTTACTGAGGAAATCCTTTTGTAATTTTGGTTTACCAGACATAGTTGTGTCAGATAATGCTGCATACTTTGTATCACAAGAGCTGGAATAGTAAGAATAGTATTGAACATGTTACTCCAGCCCCATACCATCCATCATCAAATGGTCTAGCAGAGAGGGCAGTAAGAACGTTGAAGGAAGGATTACACAAATTTACAAGAGGATCTCTCAATACCAGATTATGTAGGTTCTTATATTATTTGATTATAATAATAATAGGTTCTTATCTGTATATCCATAGGAAAACTGTTCGTTCCTCCACTAATAAGACACCAGCAGAAATGATGTTTCATAGGAATTTTAAAGTCCCTGTATCGGCTCTCAAATGTCATGTTAAAAAAGACAATTCATTGCCTAAGATGCCTGCTGGTGAACTTCAAGGAGAGGTGAAGCAATTTAAAGTTGATGATGATGTGTATGCAAGAAATTTTGGGAAAGGTGACCCTTGGGTAGAAGGAAAGATTGTGGAGGTATTAGGGGTTAGGAATTACAAAGTGTTAATTAGAGGTTTTGGTAATATGATATGGAAAAGGCATATAGATCAACTCATGCCAAGGTTTAGGAGTGGAGAGCAACCACTGATTCCAACAGTACCAGAAGCTGTAAGGAGTGGGTTAGAGGAACGGCCCACAATAGATAATAGGTTAGCATGCAGGAAGAACCTCCTGGAAGGTTTGATAAGGAAAACAGCAGTGTGAGAGAAGAGGTGGCACCTCAGGACAGTGCAAACCCTCCATCTCTCCAGCATTCCAGAAGAGTTGTCAAACCTCCAGATAGGTTGGATTTATAAGTACAGTGGACCCCCGAGTTTCGGTCACCTCAAAACTCGAACAATTATGTAAATGCATTATTGTAAGTGCTTTTGTAAGTGTATTTTTGGGGGTCTGAAATGGACTAACCTACTTTACATTATTCCTTAAGGGAACAAATTCGTTCGGTAATGGCACTTGAGCAGCCTTCTGGAACTAATTATGACTGAAACTCGGGGGTCCACTGTACAGTGGTACCTCTACTTACGAGCAGCTCCCAACTCAGACAATTATGTACGTGTATTTTTGTAGGTGCTTTTGTAAGTGTATTTTTGGGGGTCTGAAATGGATTAATCTAATTTTAATTATTTCTTATGGGAAAAAATTCCTTCGGTATCAGCACTTGAATAGCTGTCTGGAACGAATTAAGCTCGTAACTCGAGGTACCACTGTAGTTGGATGATGGGCTAATTTTTATATGGTAACCATTCCACCTGTTGTGATGATATAATGTAATTTAGAAAAGGAGAAATGTAAGGTGTTGGGAGCAGTGAGAGGATTAAATACTATGTTTATGTTCATTCATTTATAGCTGTGTTGTTGTGGTTGTTATGGAGCGGGTCATGGAGAGTACACTTGTTATTGTTACTCTGGCTTTCATTAACCTACAACTATAACAGTATACATACGACCGAAACAGTCAAAGGGTTAAACACAAATCTCCCTGCTGGAACTGCTATTCATACAATTGTGCTACCAAGGACTGCCCCATCATGGACAAGAAGTACTGTTCTAATTATGGTAATGATGGACATAATTTTCAATCCTGTACCACCACCACTATTGCTCCAACATGCTTAACTGCAAGAGTAATCATCATACTCTTGTAGCCAAATGTCCAGTGAGGAAAGAAATTATATCCAAGAAAATTAAAGAAGATCTGAAGAACACCTCAAATTCTCCAACATATGCTGCAATTACTAAACTACAAGCTGACACCACCAACATTCTACATGCCACACAACAGACACCTTCACCCAGCAACTCCCTCTCTCCACTTCCTGATGGTGCTTCTTCAAAAGTGCTAATGCAGCAAATCCCAGTACTTTTAACACCACTATCAACAAGCTCTTCTGACTGAACAACATGCACCTGCAATTTCCCCAACTCCCCACCTTCAGACGACATTCTCAAGATTTATTGCCAATGTTGTGAACTTCACTGCACCTGAAGACCTGTCTCCTTCCTCTGCCCAAGTAGCTGTTCCTGAAACATCCCCAACTGCTTCCATCACTGACAATGAAGATTCTAGTGACTCATCCACCACTTCCACATCTCTCAGCCAACTGGCAATCCACCAACACACCTCACCACTGCTCCTAACAACCCACAGTCACCCTCCAGTACCCACATAGACTCACCCACAGAATCCTCTTCTGAGGAAGAGGAAGAGGATGGTGTAGACACCCACATCAGTATGCCAACATGGGACATCCTAACCTTCTACATACCATCTAAAGGCAATACTATGACTGGCATGCAACTATATAAAGGGCTCTCTGCTGGGTCTATCAAGTGCTCATTAAAGCTTGTAATGGCCTAATTGAAGGTACAACTGCACAAACCCACATAGATCACAAAATGACCTAAGAATACTAGAAATGCTACCCAAACCTGAACAAAATTGACAATCTAAGGAAGACAGCCCTGCAAACTGAAACATCGCCTCCGCTGCCAAACAAACGCCTAACCCAAGCTCAAAGAAATAAAGCCTCCTCCATAGCTTCACTAGTGATATTTAGCGCTTCTATTTTATTATAATAATAATAATAATTCACTAGTGATACTATGAAAGGAAATCGCAGAGGAAACAACAACAGTAGCACGAAACCAACGCTAAGGAATCTGCAACTCAACATGTCAACCCAGCAGGAATCCGGTGCATCATCAGCCCCCCTCACCCCCGCCCGGAACCTGACAACAACACCACCACCACCAAACATGACTGACTCTCCCTCCAAATCCACCAACTTCATAGGATTCCCTCCTGATCAGCAAGGTATGACTATTCCTGATCCTATTAGGGAATACATCATTGCCCTAGAAGCTGAAAACAAAGATATTAAAGCAACACTAGCGAAATATGAATCCAAGTTAACCAACCTCGAGATCAAGATCCAAAACCTTAAAGAGAAGATTACATCGGGAAGTACTGACACAGAAAATACTCTGCAAACAGCTATAGCCAGTCACACAGATCAAATAACAACCCTGAATATGAAGGTGGAAGAAGCAATCAAGGACTGGAATAACATGCACACTCGACTGAATGATTATCTTGATTTTCAAGACGACAAAACCGAACAAGATAAGTTGTCTGATGCAGTTATAATAAACATCAATCACATTCCCAGAGACATAACTCAATCCCAGTGCAAGGAAACTGCTATCAACATATTACAAGACCACCTACGAGTTAATGTGCAAAGTAATGAAATCAAAGAAACGCGATTGCTAGGAAAACAAGGTAAACATAGTATTATGATCAGACTTCATTCATATGATAAAAAAAAGGACCTAATTCAAACAGCAATTACAATGAAAAATGGAGTGTACATCAACGAGTGCCTGACCAGAAAACGTCAAAACCTTCTGTTTAGGTTGAGAAAACTTAAGCTGGAGAACAAAATCCATCAGTGCTTCAATCGTGATGGGAAAATACTAGTTCGAAAAGCATCACCAGGTCAGCAATTTCCTATATCAAACGAACGTGATCTCTCCAACTTCCTTAGACAAGCTGACATTACCATTACTGATTAGCCAAGTGTCCTTAACACATTATATACGTGTGGTGTACAGTGGACCCCGAGTAACGTAAAAAATTCATTCCAGAAGCCTGCTCAAGTGCCATTACCGAACGAATTTACTCCCTTATTAAGGAATAATGTCACGTAGGTTAGTCTATATCAGACCCCCAAAAATACACTTCCACAAGCACTTACAATATTATACTTACATAATTGTACGATATCCAGGGTGTTCGTTACTCGGGGGTCCACTGTAGTATTAGTGTATGTTCCTACTACATTATTGTGCAATTCTTTGTACTAACTTTTACTAGCTAGTACCAACTACCTCATATACTATGTACTTTTTTTTAGTGCTATTACTTGTTTAAACTTTGTGCTATAAGTCAAGTCTTACTTCTAAATTAATTTTATATCATATTTACTGTCTGTCCATTTCAGTCCCCATATATATATATATTCTCTTGAAATAGTTCTCAACAAACCAATACATAGTACTGCCTTTCATCCATTAACTCCTTTACTCTAAGCTTTAAGAAAATAAATAAGGTGCTAATTCATGTGCTAAAGTGTTTTACTCTCATTGTTTACTATTATATCCCTAGCTTCTTTATTTTAGAGTTAACTAACTGCCACAGTTCATATATTAACTTTTGTTAAAATAATTAAGGTGCTAACTCAGGTGCTAAATTGTTTTACTTTCATTGTTTACTATTTTATTCCCTAGCTCCTTTATTTTTAGTTTTAGAATAACTACCATAGTTCATTTACTGGCATTTGTAAAAATAACTAAGGTATTTAACAACAAAAAAGGCACAATACCGTGACTGGAACAATACACACACAACCCGCACCCTCTGTCTCTGTGTGTTAGTGTGACTTTGTAAATGGTCCAAGTCGGGCCGAAACGTCGTCGTAAGCTCCTCTCTTTTATATGTGCGGGTTGTGTGTGTATTGAACTAAGGTATTAATTCATGTGCCAAGAGCTCTTTTTACATTGCTCTATTATTAAGTCTAATTATAGAATCACACTCATTCCTATGATTCTAAACATTGATCCTGACATCAACCTCTTATTAAATGACTTACATGACCCTAACAATAACTGTAATTATTACACAGCAGAACAAGCTAAAGCACTACTCAGAGCCAACAATAACATAACTGTCTTTAACTACAATATCAGATCTTTAAGCAGACATTACAATGACCTCACAGCATTATTAAATTCCATCATTGCTCTCACTGAGAACATTACCCAGCGTGCTCTTTCAAACATTCACAATATATTTGGTGTCTTTTTTGGTGGTTTAGTGATTGTCACTGTGAAATAAGTCACCATGGGTTCAAAGAAGCTTCCTAGTGGCACCCCTGTGGTAGCATTCATGCAGGGAGTGTAGCATTCATGCAGGGAGTGTAGCATTCATGCAGGGAGTTTAGCAGGCATGCAGGGAGTGTAGCATTCATGCAGGGAGTGTAGCATTCATGCAGGGAGATTAGCATTCATGCAGGGAGTTTAGCATTCATGCAGGGAGTTTAGCATTCATGCAGGGAGTTTAGCAGGCATGCAGGGAGTGTAGCATTCATGCAGGGAGTTTAGCAGGCATGCAGGGAGTGTAGCAGGCATGCAGGGAGTATAGCATTCATGCAGGGAGTTTAGCAGGCATGCAGGGAGTGTAACATTCATGCAGGGAGTTTAGCATTCATGCAGGGAGCTTAGCAGGCATGCAGGGAGTGTAGCATTCATGCAGGGAGTTTAGCATTCATGCAGGGAGTGTAGCATTCGTGCAGGGAGTTTAGCATTCATGCAGGGAATTTAGCATTCATGCAGGGAGTTTAGCAGTCATGCAGGGAGTGTAGCATTCATGCAGGGAGTTTAGCATTCATGCAGGGAGTTTAGCAGGCATGCAGGGAGTGTAGCATTCATCCAGGGAGTTTAGCAGGCATGCAGGGAGTGTAGCATTCATGCAGGGAGTGTAGCATTCATGCAGGGAGTTTAGCATTCATGCAGGGAGCTTAGCAGGCATGCAGGGAGTGTAGCATTCATGCAGGGAGTTTAGCAGGCATGCAGGGAGTGTAGCATTCATGCAGGGAGTTTAGAATTCATGCAGGGAGTTTAGCAGGCATGCAGGGAGTCTAGCATTCATGCAGGGAGTTTAGCAGGCATGCAGGGAGTGTAGCATTCAGGCAGGGAGTTTAGCATTGATGCAGGGAGTTTAGCATTGATGCAGGGAGTTTAGCATTGATGCAGGGAGTTTAGCATTGATGCAGGGAGTTTAGCATTGATGCAGGGAGTTTAGCATTGATGCAGGGAGTTTAGCATTGATGCAGGGAGTTTAGCATTGATGCAGGGAGTTTAGCATTGATGCAGGGAGTTTAGCATTGATGCAGGGAGTTTAGCATTGATGCAGGAGTTTAGCATTGATGCAGGGAGTTTAGCATTGATGCAGGGAGTTTATCATTGATGCAGGGAGTTTAGCATTGATGCAAGGAGTTTAGCATTGATGCAGGGAGTTTAGCATTGATGCAGGGAGTTTAGCATTGATGCAGGGAGTTTAGCATTGATGCAGGGAGTTTAGCATTGATGCAGGGAGTTTAGCAGGCATGCAGGGAGTGTAGCATTCATGCAGGGAGTTTAACATTCATGCAGGGAGTTTAGCGGGCATGCAGGGAGTTTAGCAGGCATGCAGGGAGTGTAGCATTGATGCAGGGAGTTTAGCATTGATGCAGGGAGTTTAGCATTGATGCAGGGAGTTTAGCATTGATGCAGGGAGTTTAGCATTGATGCAGGGAGTTTAGTATTGATGCAGAGAGTGTAGCAGGCATGCAGGGAGTGGGGATTTCCATTCGTAGAGGCTGAAGAATTCCTCCCCCAACAAGTGTTTAATTGTGATGAAACAGGCCTGTTTTGGAAGAAAATGCCCATGAGGACCTTCATTACTCATTACCCTATCTTTCAGATGCCTGCAACTCTTCAATAAAGGTAAGTAAATGTATATATATATTATTTTTAATTATTTTGTATGTGAATATTTTTTTGTGGAACAGATTAATTGTATTTACATTATTTCTTATGGGAAATAAGGGTTCGAATTTCTTAAACTTCGTGTTAAGTAATAGCTCCTGGAACGGATTAATTACGATACTCGGTGGTCCACTCTATATCTGAAATACGTAGGGAGACACTAGTCAGAGAAATAGCAAACATCGAATTAAAACTAAAATAATCCTACAGGAATCAAGAAACTCCTGAAGAACAAAAAGCTATAAATGAAATTGAAAGAAACCCAAAGTATTTCTTTTCTTATGCAAAATCAAAGTCGAGAACAACATCCAGTATTGGGCCCCTACTTAAACGGGATGGGTCCTACACAGATGACAGCAAGGAAATGAGTGAGTTACTTAAGTCCCAGTATGACTCAGTTTTTAGCAAGCCGCTAACCAGACTGAAAATCGAAGACCTAAATGAATTTTTTATGAGAGTGCCACAGAACTTGACAGACGCATGCCTATCTGACATCACCACGACGCCAAATGATTTCGAAAAGGCAATAAATGACATGCCCATGCACTCCGCTCCAGGCCCAGACTCATGGAACTCCGTGTTCATCAAGAACTGCAAGAAGCCCCTATCATGTGCTTTTAACATCCTATGGAGAGGGAGCATGGACACTGGAGTCGTCCTGCAGTTACTAAAAACAACAGACATAGTCCCACTCCACAAAGGGGGCAATATTCAAAAGTCTCAAACTACTCACCATAAAGAACATTCATACTTACTCTTGTGCCTACTACATATATAAAACTTTACACTCTAATATAAACCCTCCGCTCAAAATTCTCCTCACCAACTTTAATAGGACCCATGACCACAACACAAGACACAGATCACTTTTTGATATACCCCGTGTTCATATCAACCTATGTAAAAATTCTATGCACATAAAGGGCCCCAGAATCTGGAATTCACTACCAGTAAATATTAAGATAATCTTGTCTGAAAATCAATTTAAGACTCAACTCAAAAACCACCTACTCACCCAAAACTAAATGATCATACTATAAACTACTCTGAAAAATGCTCATTATTACTTTCCTATACGATAATCTCAATTTTTAATAATATGTTACTATTATGTTACCCCCTACTCAATCAAAACTAAATACAGTGGTACCTCGAGTTACGATGGTCCCCAAAATCGCCCTTTTATGTAAGTTTATTTTTTTAAATGCTTTTGTAGGTATATTTTTGGGGGTGTAAAAGGACTAGTCTATTTTACATTATTCCTTATGGGGATAAATTCGTTCGGTAATGGCACTTGAACAGCATTCTCGAACAAAAAAATATCGTAACTCGAGGTACCACTGTACTCATAAGTTAATGTCAAAAATGCTCAATGTTATTTTCCTTAAGATAATCTCAATTCCATATTACCATTACTGTAACAATCTAATATCATTATATAATAATTTAAACAGTAAAATTTCATCATATTGTAATTTTGAAAACAATTTTTAACTAGAATAAACTCAATAAATTTCTCTAATATTAAGTACATAGTCTTTAAGTTACTAGAATAAGCTGCCCCTAATGCCATGGCATGTCAGTGGCTCTCCTTGCACTCAATTTACATTGTAACTACCAATACCTATGTAATCTGCAATCTGCAATGAAATAAAATTTACTTTACTTTACTTTACTAAAGCAATAGCAAAGAACTACAGACCAATAGCGCTAACGTCCCATATCATAAAAATCTTTGAAAGGGTTCTAAGAAGCAAGATTGCCACTCATCTTGATACTCATCAATTGCACAACCCAGGGCAGCATGGGTTTAGAGCAGGCCCTCCTGTCTGTCCCAACTACTGGACCACTACGACAAGGTCCTGGATGCTCTAGAAGACAAACAAAATGCAGATGTTATATACACAGACTTTGCAAAAGCCTTTGACAAGTGTGACCATGGTGTAATAGCACACACAAAATGTGTGATAAAGGAATAACAGGAAAAGTTGGTAGATGGATCTATAATTTCCTAACAAGTAGAACACAAAGAGTAGTAGTCAACAGAGTAAAGTCTGAGGCAGCTACTGTGAAAAGCTCTGTTCCACAAGGCACAGTACTTGCTCCCATCCTGTTCCTCATCCTCATATTGGACATAGACAGGGATATAAGCCACAGTGCTGTGTCTTCCTTTGCAGATGACACCCGAATCTGTATGACATTGTCCACTATTGAAGACACTGCAAGACTCCAAGCAGACATAAACCAAATCTTTAAATGGGCTGCAGAAAACAATATGAAGTTCAATGATGAGAAATTTCAATTACTCAGATACGGAAAAAGTGAAGAAATTAAAATCTCATCGGAGTACAAAACTAATTCAAACCACACAATAGAGCGAAAAACTAATGTCAAAGACCTGGGAGTGATCATGTCAGAGGATCTCACCTTCAAGGACCATAACACCGTAGCAATTGCATCTGCTAGAAAAATGACAGGATGGATAATGAGAACCTTCAAAACCAGGGATGCCAAGCCCATGTTGACACTTTACAGATCGCTTGTTCTATCTAGGCTGGAATATTGCTGCACACTAACTGCACCTTTCAAGGCGGGTGAAATTGCTGAGAATGAAAATGTGCAGAGAACCTTCACGGCATGCATAACTGCGATAAACCACCTCAATTACTGGGAACGAAGTTCATAAACCTGTACTCTCTAGGCCAGGCGGGAGAGATACATTATTATATGCACATGGAAAATTCTCGGATTAGTACCAAACTTGCACCGAAAATCACTCCCTACAAAGCAAAACTGGCAGGCGTGTAACATCCCCCCAATGAAGAGCAGGGGGTGCCACTAGCACGTTGAGGTACAACACAATAAGTGTCAGGGGGGCCCCAAAATTGTTCAACTGCCTCCCAGCATACATCAGGGGGATTACCAACAAACCCCTGGCTGTCTTCAAGCAGGCACTGGACAGGCACCCCAAATGGTACCTGACCAGCTAGGCTGTGGTTTGACGTTGGCTCGTGCGGCCAGCAGTAACAACCTGGTTGATCAGGCTCTGGTCCAACATGAGGCCTGGTCACAGACCGGGCCGTGGGGGTGTTGACCCCTGGAATTCTCTCAGG
>WNWK01040350.1:0-17021 GCA_009830355.1 Cherax destructor | reverse complement strand
ATTTTATTGCATTTTTGACGATTCAAGGCATTTTCAAGGATTTTCTGAAGAACTATTTTTTTTAGATAAAATATACCTATGAGTAAGCCTCCTCAAAAAAAATAATAAAATTTCGCTTACTTTTCCAATAAATTTCAATTGCAGTAGAAATTCTATTTAAAACTTTGATAATCTAAATATTTTACCTAAAAAATGAGTTTTGTCAGAAAAACACTCAAACCGCTCTAAAACGTCGAAATATGCAATAAAATACCATTTTAGTACATTTTTCAAAGATTTTAATGTTTCATGTATTTTTTGAAAAATAATATGAAATATTCTATAATAATATTGATTTTTATAGATTTTTAAAGGGATTTTTAAAAAAAAATATGTAAATAATTTATAAATACGCAAAAATGCTATAAAACGTTATTTTATTGCATTTCTTGACGATTCAAGGCATTTTCAAGGATTTTCTGAAGAACTATTTTTTTTAGATAAAATATACCTATGAGTAAGCCTCCTCAAAAAAAATAATAAAATTTCGCTTACTTTTCCAATAAATTTCAATTGCAGTAGAAATTCTATTTAAAACTTTGATATTCTAAATATTTTACCTAAAAAATGAGTTTTGTCAGAAAAACACTCAAACCGCTCTAAAACGTCGAAATATGCAATAAAATACCATTTTAGCATTTTTTCTAAGAATTTTAAGTGTAATGTATTTTTTGAAAAATAATATGAAATATTCTATAATAATGTTGATTTTTATAGATTTTTAAAGGGATTTTTAAAAAAATCCCAGCTGCCTTACCCCCTTTCATTCTACCCACTGCTTCACGAACTTCCCCTACACCCACAACTGGCTCTTCCACACTCCTACAAGATGTTATTCCTACTTGCCCTACACTCGAAATCACAGCTTCCCTGTCTTCATCAACATTTAACAAATCCTCAAAATATTCTCTCCATCTTCCCGATACCTCTAACTCTCCATTTAATAACTCTCCTCTCCTATTTTTAACTGTCAAATCCATTTGTTCTCTAGGCTTCCTCAACTTATTAATCTCATTCCAAAACTTTTTCTTATTTTCAACAAAATTTGCTGATAACATCTCACCCACTCTCTCATCTGCTCTCTTTTACATTGCTTCACCACTCTTTTAACCTCTCTTTTCTCTCCATATACTCTTCCCTCCTTGCATCACTTCTACTTTGTAAAAACCTCTCATATGCTAACTTTTTCTCCCTTACTACTCTCTTTACATCATCATTCCACCAATCGCTCCTCTTCCTCCCGCACCCACTCGCCTGTAACCACAAACTTCTGCTGAACACTCTAACACTACATTTTTAAATCTACCCCATACATTTTCGACCCCATTTCCTACACTCTCACTAGCCCATCTATCCTCCAATAGTTGTTTATATCTTACCCTAACTGCCTCCTCTTTTAGTTTATAAACCTTCACCTCTCTTTTACTTACTGATTCTATTTTCCTTGTATCCCATCTACCTTTTACTCCCACTGTAGCTATAACTAAAAAGTGATCTGATATATCTGTAGCCCCTCTATAAACATGTACATCCTGAAGTCTACTCAACAGTCTTTTATCTACCAATACATAGTCTAACAAACTACTGTCATTACGCCCTACATCATATCTTGTATACTTATTTATCCTCTTTTTCTTAAAATATGTATTACCTATAACTAAACCCCTTTCTATACAAAGTTCAATCAAAGGGCTCCCATTATCATTTACACCTGGCACCCCAAACTTACCTACTACACCCTCTCTGCATGTTTCTCCCACTTTAGCATTTAGGTCCCCTACCACAATTACTCTCTCATTTGGTTCAAAAGTTCCTATACATTCGCTTAACATCTCCCAAAATCTCTCTCTCCTCTACACTCCTCTCTTCTCCAGGTGCATACACGCTTATTATGACCCACTTTTCGCATCCGACCCTTATTTTAATCCACATAATCCTTGAATTTACACATTTATATTCCCTCTTTTCCTTCCATAACTGATCCTTCAACATTATTGCTACCCCTTCCTTAGCTCTAACTCTCTCAGATACTCCCGACTTAATCCCATTTATTTCTCCCCACTGAAACTCGCCTACCCCTTCAGCTTTGTTTCGCTTAGGGCCAGGACATCCAACTTCTTTCATTCATAACATCGGCAATCATCTCTTTCTTATCATCCGCACTACATCCACGCACATTCAGACAACCCAATTTTATAAAGTTTTTCTTCTTCACGTTTTTAGTAGATTTGTACAGGAGAAGGGGTTACTAGCCCATTGCTCCCGGCATCTTAGTCGCCTCATACGACACGCATGGCTTACGGAGGAAAGATTCTTTTCCACTTCCCCATGGACAATAGAGAAAATAAAAAAAACAAGAGCTATTAAGAAAAAGAAGAAAAACCTAGATGTGTGTATGTCATGTCTGAGGTCATGTCTGAGGTCAATGTGTGGTGTGAATATAATGCAGAGAATTCGGAGTTTGGAAATTAGGAGGAGGTGCGGGATTACCAAAACGATTGTCCAGAGAGCTGAGGAGGGGTTGTTGAGGTGGTTTGGACATGTAGAGAGAATGGAACGAGACAGAGTGACTTCGAGAGTGTATAAATCTGTAGTGGAGGGAAGGCGGGGTAGGGGTCGGCCTAGGAAAGGTTGGAGGGAGGGGGTAAAGGAAGTTTTGTGTGCGAGGGGCTTGGACTTCCAGCAAGCATGTGTGAGCGTATTTGATAGGAGTGAATGGAGGCATATGGTTTTTAATACTTGACGTGCTGTTGGAGTGTGAGCAAAGTAACATTTATGAAGGGATTCAGGGAAACCGGCAGGCCGGACTTGAGTTCTGGAGATGGGAAGTACAGTGCCGGCACTCTGAAGGAGGGGTGTTAATGTTGCAGTTTTATAACTGTAGTGTAAAGCACCCTTCTGGCAAGACAGTGATGGAGTGAATGATGATGAAAGTTTTTCTTTTTCGGGCCACCCTGCCTTGGTGGGAATCGGCCGATGTGTTAATAAAAAAAAAAAAATAAAAAAATATGTAAATAATTTATATATATTAAAAAATGCTATAAAACGTTATTTCATTGCATTTTTTGACGATTCAAGGCATTTTCAAAGATTTTCTGAAAAACTGTTTTTTAAGATAAAATATACTTATGAGTAAGCCTCCCCTCAAAAAATCATAAAATTTCGCTTACTTTTCCCATAAAATTCAATTGCAGGAGAAATTTTATTTAAAAGTTTGGTAATCTAAGTATTTTAGGTAAAAAATGAGTTTTGTCAGAAAAGCACTCAAACCGCTCTAAAACGTCGAAATATGCAATAAAATACCATTTTAGCACATTTTTCTCAGATTTTTAAGTTTCTTGTATTTTTTGAAAAATAATATGAAATATTCTATAATAATATTGATTTTTATAGATTTTTAAAGGGATTTAAAAAAATATGTAAATAATTTATAAATAGGCAAAAATGCTATAAAACATTATTTTATAGCATTTTTTGACGATTCAAGGCATTTTCAAGGATTTTCTGAAAAAGTATTTTTTTAGATAAAATATACCTATGAGTAAGCCTCCTCAAAAAAAATCATAAAATTTCGCTTACTTTTCCAATAAATTTCAATTGCAGTAGAAATTATATTTAAAAGTTTGATAATGTAAATATTTTAGCTAAAAATGAGTTTTGTCAAAAAAACACTCAAACCGCTCTAAAACGTCGAAATATGCAATAAAATACCATTTTAGCAATTTTTTCTAAGATTTTTAAGTTTCATGTATTTTTTGAAAAATATTATGAAATATTCTATAATAATATTGATTTTTATAGATTTTTAATGGGATTTTTTATAAATATGTAAATAATTTATAAATATTAAAAAATGCTATAAAACGTTATTTCTTTGTAATTTTTTGACGATTCAAGGCATTTTCAAAGATTTTCTGAAGAACTATTTTTTTTAGATAAAATATACCTATGAGTAAGCCTCCTCAAAAACAATCTTAAAATTTCGCTTATTTTTCCCATAAATTTCAATTGCAGTAGAAATTCCATTTAAAAGTTTGATAATCTAACTATTTTAGCTAAAAAATGAGTTTTGTCAGAAAAGCATTCAAACCGCTCTAAAACGTCGAAATATGCAATAAAATACCATTTTAGCAATTTTTTTAAAGATTTTTAAGTTTCATGTATTTTTTTGAAAAATAATATGAAATATTGTATAATAATATTGATTTTTATAGATTTTTAAAGGGGTTTTTAAAAGATATATGTAAATAATTTATAAATAGGCAAAAATGCTATAAAACGTTATTTCATTGCATTTTTTGACGATTCAAGGCATTTTCAAATATTTTCTGAAAAACTTTTTTTTTAGAAAATATATACCTATGAGTAAGCCTCCTCAAAAAAAATCATAAAATTTCGCTTACTTTTCCCATAAATTTCAATTGCAGTAGAAATTATATTTAAAATTTTGATAATCTAACTATTTTAGCTAAAAAATGAGTTATGTCAGAAAAGCACTCAAACCGCTCTAAAACGTAGAAATATGTAATAAAATACCATTTTAGCACATTTTTCTGAGATTTTTAAGTTTCATGTATTTTTGAAAATAATATGAAATATTCTATAATAATATTGATTTTTATAGATTTTTAAAGGGATTTTTTAAAAATATGTAAATAATTTATAAATAGGCAAAAATGCTATAAAACGTTATTTTATTGCATTTTTTGACGATTCAAGGCATTTTCAAGGATTTTCTGAAGAACTATTTTTTTAGATAAAATATACCTATGAGTAAGCCTCCTCAAAAAAATAATAAAATTTCGCTTACTTTTCCATAAATTTCAATTGCATAGAAATTCTATTTAAAAGTTTGATAATCTAAATATTTTAGCTAAAAAATGAGTTTTGTCAGAAAAACACTCAAACCGCTCTAAAACGTCGAAATATGCAATAAAATACCATTTTAGCACATTTTTCTGAGATTTTTAAGTTTCATGTATTTTTTGAAGAATAATATGAAATATTCTATAATAATATTGATTTTTATAGATTTTTAATGGGATTTTTTAAAATATGTAAATAATTTATAAATATTAAAAAATGCTATAAAACGTTATTTCATTGCATTTTTTGATGATTCAAGGCATTTTCAAGCATTTTCTGAAAACTGTTTTTTTCGATAATATATACATATGAGTAAGCCTCCTCAAAAAAAATAATAAAATTTCGCTTACTTTTCCCGTAAATTTCAATTGCAGTAGAAATTCAATTTAAAAGTTTGATAATCTAAGTATTTTAGCTAAAAAATGAGTTTTGTCAGAAAAGCACTCAAACCGCTCTAAAACGTCGAAATATGCAATAAAATACCATTTTAGCACATTTTTCTGAGATTTTTAAGTTTCATGTATTTTTGAAAAATAATATGAAATATTCTATAATAATATTGATTTTTATAGATTTTTAATGGGATTTTTAAAAATATGTAAATAATTATTAAATATTCAAAAATGCTATAAAACTTGATTTTATTGCAATTTTTGACGATTTAAGGCATTTTCAAGGATTTTCTGAAAACTATTTTTTTAGATATAATATACCTATAATATTCAAAAATCATAAAATTTTGCTTACTTTTCCCATAAATTTCAATTGCAGTAAAATTCTATTTAAAAGTTGAAATCTAAGTATTTTAGCTAAAAATGAGTTTTGCCAGAGAAGCACTCAAACCGCTCTAAAACTTCGAAATATGCAATAAAATACCATTTTAGCACATTTTTCTGAGATTTTTAAGTTTCATGTATTTTTTGAAGAATAATATGAAATGTTCTATAATAATATTGATTTTTTTAGATTTTTATTAGGATTTTTTAAAAATATGTAAATAATTTATAAATAATAAAAAATGCTATAAAACGTTATTTATTGCATTTTTGACGATACAAGGCATTTTCAAGATTTTCTGAAGAACTATTTTTAGATAAATATACCTATGAGTAAGCCTCAAAAAAAAAAAATTTCGCTTACTTTTCCTAAATTTCAATTGCAGTAGAAATTCAATTTAAAAGTTTGATAATCTAAGTATTTTAGCTAAAAAATGAGTTTTGTCAGAAAACCAATCAAACCGCTCTAAAACGTCTAAATTTGCAATAAAATACCATTTTAGTACATTTTTCAAGATTTTAAGTTTCATGTATTTTTGAAAAATAATATGAAATATTCTATAATAATATTGATTTTTATAGATGGTTTTTTAAAAATATGTAAATAATTTATAAATAAAAAATGCTATAAAACGTTATTTTATTGCATTTTTTGACGATTCAAGGCATTTTCAAGGATTTTCTGAAGAACTATTTTTTTAGATAAAATATACCTATGAGTAAGCCTCCAAAAAAATCATAAAATTTCGCTTACTTTTCCAATAAATTTCAATTGCAGTAGAAATTCTATTTAAAAGTTTGATAATCTAATATTTTAGCTAAAAAATGAGTTTTGTCAGAAAAGCACTCAAACCGCTCTAAAACGTCGAAATATGCAATAAAATACCATTTTAGCACATTTTTCTGAGATTTTAAGTTTCATGTATTTTTGAAAATAATATGAAATATTGTATAATAATATTGATTTTTATAGATTTTTAATGGTTTTTTTTAAAAAATGTAAATAATTTATAAATATTAAAAATGCTATAAAACGTTATTTCATTGCATTTTTGACGATTCAAGGCATTTTCAAAGATTTTCTGAAAAAGTATTTTTTTAGATAAAATATACCTATGAGTAAGCCTAATAAAAAAATCATAAAATTTCGCTTACTTTTCCAATAAATTTCAATTGCAGTAGAAATTCTATTTAAAACTTTGATAATCTAAATATTTTACCTAAAAAATGAGTTTTGTCAGAAAAACACTCAAACCGCTCTAAAACGTCGAAATATGCAATAAAATACCATTTTAGCAATTTTTCTAAGATTTTTAAGTTTCATGTATTTTTTGAAAAATAATATGAAATATTGTATAATAATATTGATTTTTATAGATTTTTAAAGGGATTTTTAAAAAATATGTAAATAATTTATAAATAGGCAAAAATGCTATAAAACGTTATTTTATTGCATTTTTGACGATTCAAGGCATTTTCAAGATTTTCTGAAAAACTATTTTTTAGATAAAATATACCTATGAGTAAGCCTCCTCAAAAAATAATAAAATTTCGCTTACTTTCCATAAATTTCAATTGCAGTAGAAATTCTATTTAAAAGTTTGATAATCTAAGTATTTTAGCTAAAAAATGAGTTTTGTCAGAAAAGCACTCAAACCGCTCTAAAACGTCGAAATATGCAATAAAATACCATTTTAGCACATTTTTCTGAGATTTTTAAGTTTCATGTATTTTTTAAAATAATATGAAATATTGTATAATAATATTGATTTTTATAGATTTTTAAAGGGATTTTAAAAAAATATGTAAATAATTTATAAATAGGCAAAAATGCTATAAAACATTATTTTATAGCATTTTTTGACGATTCAAGGCATTTTCAAGGATTTTCTGAAAAAGTATTTTTTTAAATAAAATATACCTATGAGTAAGCCTCCTCAAAAAAAATCTTAAAATTTCGCTTACTTTTCCCATAAATTTCAATTGCAGTAGAAATTCTATTTAAAAGTTTGATAATCTAAGTATTTTAGCTAAAAATGAGTTTTGTCAGAAAAGCACTCAAACCGCTCTAAAACTTCGAAATATGCAATAAAATACCATTTTAGCACATTTTTCTGAGATTTTTAAGTTTCATGTATTTTTTGAAAAATAATATGAAATATTGTATAATAATATTGATTTTATAGATTTTAAAGGGATTTTAAAAAAAATATGTAAATAATTTATAAAAGACAAAAATGCTATAAAACGTTATTTTATTGCATTTTTGACGATTCAAGGCATTTTCAAGGATTTTCTGAAAACTATTTTTTAGATAAAATATACCTATGAGTAAGCCTCCTCAAAAAAATAATAAAATTTCGCTTACTTTTCCCATAAATTTCAATTGCAGTAGAAATTCATTTAAAAGTTTGATAATCTAAGTATTTTAGCTAAAAAATGAGTTTTGTCAGAAAAGCACTCAAACCGCTCTAAAACGTCGAAATATGCAATAAAATACCATTTTAGCACATTTTTCTGAGATTTTTAAGTTTCATGTATTTTTTGAAAATAATATGAAATATTGTATAATAATATTGATTTTTATAGATTTTTAAAGGGATTTTTTAAAAATATGTAAAAATTTATAAATATTAAAAAATGCTATAAAACGTTATTTTATTGCATTTTTTGACGATTCAAGGCATTTTCAAGGATTTTCTGAAGAACTATTTTTTTAGATAAAATATACCTATGAGTAAGCCTCCTCAAAAAAATAATAAAATTTCGCTTACTTTTCCAATAAATTTCAATTGCAGTAGAAATTCTATTTAAAACTTTGATATTCTAAATATTTTACCTAAAAAATGAGTTTTGTCAGAAAAACACTCAAACCGCTCTAAAACGTCGAAATATGCAATAAAATACCATTTTAGCATCTTTTCTAAGAATTTTAAGTGTAATGTATTTTTTGAAAAATAATATGAAATATTGTATAATAATATTGATTTTTATAGATTTTTAAAGAGATTTAAAAAAATATATAAATAATTTATAAATAGGCAAAAATGCTATAAAACGTTATTTTATAGCATTTTTTGACTGTTCAAGGCATTTTCAAGGATTTTCTGAAAAAGTATTTTTTTAGATAAAGTATACCTATGAGTAAGTCTCCTCAAAAAAAATAATAAAATTTCGCTTACTTTTCCAATAAACTTCAATTGCAGTAGAAATTCTATTTAAAACTTTGATAATATAAATATTTTACGTAAAAAATGAGTTTTGTCAGAAAAACACTGAAACCTCTCTAAAACGTCGAAATATGCAATAAAATGCCATTTTAGCACATTCATCTGAGATTTTTAAGTTTCATGTATTTTTTGAAAAATAATATGAAATATTGTATAATAATATTGATTTTTTTAGATTTTTAAAGGGATTTTAAAAAAATATATGTAAATAATTTATAAATAGGCAAAAATGCTATAAAACGTTTTTTATTGCATTTTTTGACGATTCAAGATATTTTCAAGGATTTTCTGAAGAACTATTTTTTTAGATAAAATATACCTATGAGTAAGCCTCCTCAAAAAATAATAATAAAATTTTGCTTACTTTTCAAGTAAATTTCAATTGCAGTAGAAATTTGATTTAAAAGTTTGATAATCTAAGTATTTTAGCTAAAAAATGAGATTTGCCAGAAAAGCACTCAAACCACTCTAAAACGTCGAAATATGCAATAAAATACCATTTTAGTACATTTTTCAAAGATTTTAATGTTTCATGTATTTTTTGAAAAATAATATAAAATATTCTGTAATAATATTGATTTTTATAGATTTTTAATGGGATTTTTTTAAAATATGTAAATAATTTATAAATATTAAAAAATGCTATAAAACGTTATTTTATTGCATTTCTTGACGATTCAAGGCATTTTCAAGGATTTTCTGAAGAACTATTTTTTTTAGATAAAATATACCTATGAGTAAGCCTCCTCAAAAAAAATAATAAAATTTCGCTTACTTTTCCAATAAATTTCAATTGCAGCAGAAATTCTATTTTACCTAAAAAATGAGTTTTGTCAGAAAAACACTCAAACCGGTCTAAAACGTCGAAATATGCAATAAAATACCATTTTTGCAATTTTTTCTAAGATTTTTAAGTTTCATGTATTTTTTTAAAAATAATATGAAATATTGTATAATAATATTGATTTTTATAGATTTTTAAAGAGATTTTTAAAAAAAATATATAAATAATTTATAAATAGGCAAAAATGCTATAAAACGTTATTTTATTGCATTTTTTGACGGTTCAAGGCATTTTCAAGGATTTTGTGAAGAACTATTTTTTTAGATAAAATATACCTATTTGTAAGCCTCCTCAAAAGAAATAATAAAATTTCGCTTACTTTTCCCATAAATTTCAATTGCAGTAGAAATTCAATTTAAAAGTTTGATAATCTAAGTATTTTAGCTAAAAAATGAGTTTTGTCAGAAAACCACTCAAACCGCTCTAAAACGTCGAAATATGCAATAAAATACCATTTTAGCACATTTTTGTGAGATTTTTAAGTTTCATGTATTTTTGAAAAATAATATGAAATATTGTATAATAACATTGATTTTTATAGATTTTTAAAGGGAATTTAAAAAAAATATGTAAATAATTTATAAATAGGAAAAAATGCTATAAAACATTATTTTATAGCATTTTTTGACGATTCAAGGCATTTTCAAGGATTTTCTTAAAAAGTATTTTTTTAAATAAAATATACCTATGAGTAAGCCTCCTCAAAAAAAATCTTTAAATTTCGCTTACTTTTCCCATAAATTTCAATTGCAGAAGAAATTCCATTTAAAAGTTTGATAATCTAACTATTTTAGCTAAAAAATGAGTGTTGTCAGAAAAGCAATCAAACCGCTCTAAAACGTCGAAATATGCAATAAAATACCATTTTAGCAATTTTTTCTAAGATTTTTAAGATTCATGTATTTTTTTGAAAAATAATATGAAATATTGTATAATAATATTGATTTTTATAGATTTTTAAAGGGGTTTTCAAAAGAAATATGTAAATAATTTATAAATAGGCAAAAATGTTATAAAACGTTATTTTATTGCATCTTTTGATGGTTCAAGGCATTTTCAAGGATTTTGTGAAGAACTATTTTTTTAGATAATATATACCTATGAGTAAGCCTCCTCAAAAAAAATCATAAAATTTCGCTTACTTTTCCCATAAATTTCAATTGCAGTAGAAATTCTATTTAAAAGTTTGATAATCTAACTATTTTAGCTAAAAAATGAGTTTTGTCAGAAAAGCACTCAAACCGCTCTAAAACGTCGAAATATGCAATAAAATACCATTTTAGCACATTTTTGTGAGATTTTTAAATTTCATGTATTTTTTGAAAAATAATATGAAATATTGTATAATAATATTGATTTTTATAGATTTTTAAAGGGATTTTTTAAAAATATGTAAAAAAAATAAAAATAATAAAAAATGCTATAAAACGTTGTTTTATTGCTTTTTTTTGACGATTCAACTTTTCAAGGATTTTCGAAGAACTATTTTAGTTTAAAATATACCTATGAGTAAGCCTCCTCAAAAATAAAAAAATTTTTTTTTCCAAAAATTTCAATTATAGAAATTTATTAAAAATTTTGATAATCAAATATTTTCCCCAAAAATGAGTTTTGTCAGAAAACAAAAAAACCCGTTTTAAAAACTGAAATATAAAAAAACCTTTTTAGTACATTTTTCAAAGTTTTTAAAATGTTTCATGTATTTTGAAAAATAATAAGAAATATTCTAAAATTTTGATTTTAAGATTTGGGGTTTTTTAAAAAATATGTAAAAATTTATAAATGCAAAATGCTTAAAACGTTTTTTTACATTTCTTGAGATTAAAATTTTTAAGATTTTCTGAAGAACTATTTTTAGAAAAAAACCTATGAGTAAGCCCCAAAAAAAAAATAATAAAATTTTCCATTTTTCCAATAAATTTCAATTGCAGTAGAAATTCTATTTAAAATTTTGAATTTAAATACCTAATAGTTTTGTCAAAAAAACACCAAACCGCTCTAAAACGTCGAAATATCCAAAAAACCTTTTTACATTTTTTCTAAAAATTTTTAAATGTAATGTATTTTTGAAAATAATATGAAAATTCTATAATAATGTTGATTTTTATAGTTTTTTTAAAGGGGATTTTAAAAAAATCCCAGCTGCCTTACCCCCATTCTACCACTGCTTCAAATTTCCCTACACCCAAACTGGCTCTTCCACACTCCTACAAGATGTTATTCCTCCTGCCCTACACTGAAACCAGCTTCCCTGTTTCATCAACTTTTAAAAAACCTAAAATATTTTTCCCCATTTTCCTGATACATTTCCCCATTTAATAACTCCCCTCCCTTTTTTTAACTGTCAAATCCTTTTCTTCTGGGCCCCCAATTATTAATCTCATTCCAAAATTTTTTCTTATTTTCAAAAAATTTGTGATAACACCACCCCTTCTCATCTGCTCTTTTTTTAATTGTTCCCATTTTTTAACTCCTCTTTTTTCCCATATTTTTCCCCTCCTTGCATCACTTCCCTTTGTAAAACCTCTCATATGCTTTTTTTTTTCCCCTTACTACTCTTTTTTACATCATCATTCCACCACTGCCCCCCCTCCCCCCACTCGCCAACCACAAACTTCTGCTAAACATTTAACACAATTTTTAAATTCCCCATACTTTTTTCGACCCCATTTCCTACACTCAACACCCCTCTATCCTCCAAAAGGGAAATTTCCCTTTAATGCCCCTTTTTGTTTAAAAAAACCCACCCTCTTTTACTTATTTATTTATTTTCCTTGGGATCCCACTTCCTTTTTTCTTTCCTGTAGCTATAACTAAAAGTGATCTGATATTCTTTGCTCTTAACGGCCCTCCTGGGGGGGCACTAAAGTCTTTTATCACAATACATAGTCTAACAAAATATTTATTACGCCCACATCAATCCCTTTTATACTTTTTTATCCTTTTTTTAAAATATAAAAAAACCATAACTAAACCCCTTTCTATACAAAGTTCAATCAAAAGGGGGCCCCAAAATTACACCTGGCACCCCAAAAACCACTACACCCCCTCTGCATGTTTCTCCCACTTTAGCATTTAGGTCCCCTACCACAATTACTTTCATTGTTCAGGGTTCTATACATTCGCTTTAAACTCAAAATCTCCTACACCTTCCAGGTACACTATTAGGGCCACTCGCATCCGACCCTATTTTAATCCAAAACCTTGAATTTACAAATTATTCCCCTTTCCTAAATGATCCTTCAACATTATTGTTTCCCCTCTAGCTTTTTCGATACCCCGACTTAATCCCATTTTCCCCATTTAAACTCGCTACCCTCCAGCCTTGTTTCGCAGGGGGAATCCAACTTCTTTCATTCATAACATCGGCAATCATCTCTTTTTTTATCATCCGCACTACATCCACACATCGAAACCAATTTATAAGTTTTTCTTCTCGGTTTTAGACAGGAGAAGGGTTACTTTCCCATGTTTCCCCCCCAAACTGGGCGTTTTAAAACGCACGCGGTTTGAGGAGTTTCTTCTTTCCCCCCCATGACAAGAGAAAAAAAGCAAGAGCCAAAGAAAAGAAGGGGAAAAACCCGTGGTGTATGTTGCCCGAGGTCATCGAGTCAGTGTGGAATATAATGCAGAGAATTGAGTTGGAAATTTTAGAGAGGCGATTACCACCATGTCAGAGGGGTTTTTTTTAGGGTTGAGTGGTTGACATGTAGAGAGAATGGAACAGACAGAACCTGGGGGAAGGTAAAGTATGGAGGAATAAATGGCAAAAGGTTTTGGGGGGAGGGTGGAAGTTAAAAAGGGTTTGACTCAGCATAGTATTGATAATAAAGCATTTTAATATTTTATGCTTTGGATGTGGGGCAAAGTAATATGAAAGGGATCAGGAACTGAAAAGACCTGTTCTGGAGATGAAGGTAAAATGGCAACTGAAAAGGGGGGTGTTATCGCCCGTTATAATTTAAAAAAGCACCTTCAAGGCAATTTATGATGAATGATGATGAAAGTTTTTTTTCCACCTGCTTTGTGGAACGGCCGATGGTTAATAAAAAAAAAAAATTTAAAAATTTTAAAAAAATTTAAAAAAAAGAAAACTATCTGATTTTTGACGATCGGCATTTTCAAAGATTTTCTAAAAACCCGTTTTAAGATAAAATATACTTATGAGTAAGCCTCCTCAAAAATCATAAAATTTGCTTACTTTTCCATAAACAACAGGAGAAATTTTTTTTTAAAGTTTGGTAATCTAATGAAAATGATTTTTGGGTCAGAAAAGCACTCAAACTTAACACGTAAAAAATATAATAAAATACCATTTTGAAAATTTTTCAGATTTTAAGTTTTTTGTATTTAAAATAATTTTGAATATTCTATAATAATATTGATTTTATAAATTTAGATTAAAAATATAAAAAATTTTAAAAAATAGGAAAAACCCATAAAACATTATTTTATAGCATTTTTGACGATTCAAGATCAAGGATTTTCTGAAAAGATTTGAAAATATACATGAGTAAGCTCTAAAATATAAAATTCCTTTTTCAATAAATTCCAACATAAAAATTATTTTTAAAAATTTTGAAAACAAATATTTTAGCTAAAATGAGTTTTGTCAAAAACCTAAACCGCTTTTAAAACGTCGAATATGCAAAAACATTTTAGCAATTTTTCTAAGTTTTTTGTTTATGTATTTTTGAAAATAAGAATATTCTATAATAATATTGATTTTTATAGATTTTTTATTTTTATAATATAAATAATTATATAAATATTAAAAATGTTTATAAAACTATTTTTGTAATTTTTGACGATTCAAGGCATTTTTAAAGATTTTCTAAGAACTTTTTTTTTTTTAGATAAATATACCTATGAGTAAGCTCAAAAAATAATAAAATTTGCATTTCCAATTTAACAGTAGAAATAAATATAGGTTTGATAATCAAGTATTTTAGCTAAAAAAGTTTTTAAACCATCAACTGTTTAAAACGTTTTAATTAATAAAAAATTTTTGCACATTTTTCTGAGATTTTGTTTCATGTATTTTTTGAAATATATAAATTGTAAAATTTTTACTGATTTTTATAGATTTTTGGATTAAAATATAATAATTTATATGCAAAATGCTATAACCATATTTGCATTTTTAAGATTCAAGGATTTCAAGGATTTTCTGATAAATAATTTTTAAATAACCCAGAGAAGTTCCTAAAATTCAAATTTCTATTTTTCCCAAAAAATTTAATATAGAATTCCATTTAAAAAATTTGATAACTAACTATTTAATAAAAATGAGTTGTCAGAAAGCATTCAAACGCTCTAAAAACGAAAAATGCAATAAAAAAACCATTTTTACTTTTTAAGATTTTAAGTTTCATTAAAAAATATGAAATATTAAAATATTGATTTATGATTTTAAAGGGTTTAAAAAAATATATGAAATTAAATAGGCAAAATGCTAAAAACCAATTTTTATTGTTTTTAAGATTCAAGGTATTTTCAAAATTTTCTGAAAAACTTTTTTAGAAAATATATACCCATGAGTAAGCCTCAAAAACCCCCAAAAATTTCTTATTTTTTCATAAATTTCAATTGCAAAATAGAATTTTTATTTTAAAATTTTTTATAATCTAACTATTTTAGCTAATGAGTTATAAAAGCACCAAACCGTTTAAAACGTAGAAATAGTAATAAAATACCATTTTAGCACATTTTTCTGAGATTTTTAAGTATTATTTTTTTTATAAATTTTGAAATATTCTATAATAATAAAGGATTTTTATTGATTTTTAAAAGAATTTTAAAAAAATGTAAATTATAAATAGGCAAAAAAACTATAAACGTTATTTATTAAAAATTTTAAGGTTTTAGCATTTCAAGGATTTTTAAAAAAAATTTTTTTAGAAAAAATATCCATTTTTTAAAATTTTAAAAAAATAAAAAATTTTTTATTTTCCCCCAAATTTAATTGGGGGGGAGAAATTTTTTAAAAGTTTGAAACCCCAATTTTAAAAAAAAATATTTTTAAAAAGATAAACCTTAAAAAATTAAAAATTTAAAAAAAATTTTTAGCACATTTTTCAATTTTTTGTTTCATGTTTTTTTAAAAAATAATATAAATTTTAAAAATATTGATTTTTTATTTTTTTAAGGGGGTTTTTTAAAAAATATAAAAAATTTAAAAAATTTTAAAAAAATAAAAAATTATTTTTTGTTTTTTTTAGTTCAAGGAATTTTAGTTTTTGAAGAATTTTTTTTTAAAAAATAATTTTAAAGTGCCCCTCAAAAAAAAAAAAAAATTTGCTTTTTTTCCCAAAATTTAATTCAAGAAATTTTTAAAAAATTTGAAATTTTTTTTAAAAAAAATGATTTTTTTTAAAAACCTAAACCGTCAAAACTTTAAAAAAAAAAAATACCATTTTAGACTTTTTTCAATTTTTTTTCTTTTTTTTGAAAAATAATATGAAATATTGAAAAAATTGTTTTATAGTTTTTAAAGGGGTTTTTTAAAAAAAAATTTTAAAATTAAGTTTTTTTTTTTAATTTTTGAAAAAAAAAAAATATTCAAAATTTTAAATTGTTTTTATTTTTTAAAGGGTTTTTTAAAAAATTTTAAAAAATTTTAAACAAAAAATGAAAAAACTTATTTTTGCTTTTTTACTTAACAAAGGATTTTTTAAGAATTTTTTTTTTTGAAAAATATACCATAAACCCCCCAAAAAAATAATAAAATTTCGTTCTTTTCCAATAAATTTAATTGCAGAGAAATTCTTTTAAAAAAATTTTGTTAATCTAAATTTTTACCAAAAAAAATTTTTTCGAAAACCTAAACCGTAAAAAACGTCGAAATATAAAAAATACCTTTTAAAATTTTTTAATTTTTAATTTATTTTTTTTAAAATAATATAAAAATTTTCTAAATAAATTGTTTTTATGTTTTTAAGGGTTTTTTTAAAAATTTTAAAAAATTTAAAATAAAAAATCAAAAATTATTTCATTTTTTTTTTGAGTTTAAAAGAATTTTAAAAAATTTTCAAAAAATTTTTTTTTTTGAAAAATTCCCTATATGCCCCCCAAAAAAAAAAAAAATTTCCCCTTTTTTCCAAATTTTCAATTAGTAAAATTAAATTTTAAAATTTATAACTAATTTTTTGGGGAAAAAAATGGTTTTGAAAAAGATAACCCCAAAAAAAAGGAAATAGAAAAATACCTTTTTAGCACTTTTTAGTTTTTTTAATTTTTATTTTTTAAAAATTTTAAAATTTTTAT
>WNWK01040349.1:0-17022 GCA_009830355.1 Cherax destructor | reverse complement strand
CCTGTCTGTCCCAACTACTGGACCACTACGACAAGGTCCTGGATGCTCTAGAAGATAAACAGAATGCAGATGTTATATACACAGATTTTGCAAAAGCCTTTGACAAGTGTGACCATGGTGTAATAGCACACAAAATGCGTGATAAAGGAACAACTCGAAAAGTTGGTAGATGGATCTATAATTTCCTAACATGTAGAACACAAAGAGTAGTAGTCAACAGAGTATAGTCTGAGGCAGCTACTGTGAAAAGCTCTGTTCCACAATGCACAGTACTTGCTCCCATCCTATTCCTCATCCTCATATCAGACATTGACAGGCATATAAGCCACAGTGCTGTGTCTTCCTTTGCAGATGACACCCGAATCTGTATGACAGTGTCCACCGTTGAAGACACTGCAAGACTCCAAGCAGACATAAACCAAATCTTTAAATGGGCTGCAGAAAACAATATGAAGTTCAATGATGAGAAATTTCAATTACTCAGATACGGAAAACGTGAAGAAATTAAAATCTCATCGGAGTACAAAACTAATTCCACCCACACAATAGAGCGAAAAACTAATGTCAAAGACCTGGGAGTGATCATGTCAGAGGATCTCACCTTCAAGGACCATAACAAAGTAACAATTGCATCTGCTCGAAAAATGACAGGATGGATAATGAGAACCTTCAAAACCAGGGATGCCAAGCCCATGTTGACACTTTACAGATCGCTTGTTCTATCTAGGCTGGAATATTGCTGCACATTAACTGCACCTTTCAAGGCGGGTGAAATTGCTGACCTTGAAAATGTGCAGAGAACCTTCACCGCACGCATAAGTGCGATAAACCACCTCAACTACTGGGAACGCTTGAAGTTCCTAAACCTGTACTCTCTAGAATGCAGGCGGGAGAGATACATTATTATATACACATGGAAAGTTCTCGAGGGCTTAGTACCAAACTTGCACACAAAAATCCCTCCCTACGAAAGCAAAAGACTCGGCAGGCAATGTAACATCCCCCCAATGAAGAGCAGGGGTGCCACTAGCACGTTGAGGGACAACACAATAAGTGTCAGGGGCCCAAGATTGTTCAACTGCCTCCCAGCATACATCAGGGGGATTACCAACAAACCCCTGGCTGTCTTCAAGCAGGCACTGGACATGCACCTCAAGTCGGTACCTGATCAGCCGGGCTGTGGCTCGTACGTTGGACTGCGTGCGGCCAGCAGTAACAGCCTGGTTGATCAGGCTCTGGTCCAACAGGAGGCATGGTCACAGACCGGGCCGCGGGGGCGTTGACCCCTGGAATTCTCTCCAGGTAGACTCCAGGTATGACTCACGTACCTACACTCATCTCGATTCCAACCCTCTTGATCGCATCAAGAGAACTTTCAACAAGAAACTTAAGACTCTCTCCGACCTCTGTCCTTCTGACTTTAACCTTGTTCAACGTTTTCGTGTCATCTGTCCCTCTCTGCCCTATTTCTATGGCCTTCCCAAAACTCACAAACCTGATATTCCTCTGCGTTCCATTATATCTTCTAGAGGTTCTGTCTCTTATTCTCTTGCTTCTTGGCTAGCCAAAACCCTCACTCCCTTTCTTGGTATTTTTTCTCCTGCCCACCTTCGTCACTCTCAAGACTTCATCGAACGGGTTCGCTCTCTCCCGACCTGTAAGATGCTTAGTCTTGATGTCGAGTCCCTCTTCACTAATGTCACTCTGGATGATGTCCTTAATTTTCTCAGAGAGAAGGCCAATGAAGGGTTACTTCATCTCCCTATACCTACTGATGTCCTTTCTTGATCTTATCCGCCTTTGTGTGGATTCTAATTCCTTTTCTTTTCAAGGTAAATATTATTCTCAAACCTTTGGTGTCGCCATGGGCTCTCCTCTATCTCCTGTTCTTGCTAATCTTTACATGGAATACTTCGAGACTGTTCTTCTTCCCACTATTGATGTACGTCCTTCACTCTGGCTCCGCTATGTAGATGACATCTTTGCTCTTTGGCCTCATGACTCTAGTCTCTTCCAACCATTTCTTGATGCTCTTAATAATCTTGCCCCTTCCATTAAGTTTAAAGCTGATTGGGAATCTAATTCTTTGCTTCCTTTCCTTGATGTTCATGTCCACAGCTCAGTTACAGGTTTTGCCTTTTCCGTGTACCGCAAGCCTATGCACAGTGGCATGTATATTCACTACTTTTCTTATCATGCCTCCTCTGTCAAGAAGTGTTCTTATCTCCCTCTTTCTCCGTGCTCTCCGCATTTGTGATCCTCAGTTCCTTGAAGCCGAAATTTCCACCCTTCATAATTCATTTTCCCGTCTTGGCTACCCTTCCCATTTCATAGACTCTGATTTCTCTCGCGCCAAACGGACTTTCTTCTCTCCTCAACCCTCTACTCCTGGGAACTCTCCGGTCCTCTGCCTTCCCTACATCTCTGGTCTCTCTAATCTCAACAACTCTCTCTGTTCCTTAGACATCAAACTTACCTTTCGCCAGACTAACACTCTTCGCACTAATCTAGTTCATACCTCCCCTCCCTCTATAGATTCTCCTGGTGTCTACTCTATTTCTTGTTCCTCCTGTCCTCTTCAGTACTTTGGAGAAACTGGCCGATCTCTTTCTGGAGTCGGCATTATTGCCTCTCTTGCCTGCTGCCAGTCTGCTTCTCTTGCCTGCTGACAGCCTGCTTCCCTTGCCTGCTTCTTATAGCCTCCTTCTCTTGCCTGCTGCTTATAGCCTTCTACTCTTGCCTGCTGTTAGCCTTCTACTCTTGCCTGCTGTTAGCCTTCTACTCTTGCCTGATGGCAGCCTGCTTCTCTTACCTGCTACCAGCCTGCTTCTCTTGCATTCTGGCAGTCGCATTCTGACAGCGTCGGCATTATTGCCGACTCCAATAATGCTCTTTTCTGTCATATCAGAGATCACAGTCATCCTATTGATTGGTCTTCTGCTAAAACTGTCTACCCTACGTCTAACTTTCACAGTCGCCGTCTGGTTGAATCCTCCCTTATACACAACTTTCCCTGTATGAATCTTATCCCTGGCTTTGTCTCTGTAGATGCTTTCCTCTCCCATTACATTGTTAAATGCTCCAAAGCTTCAAAACACCCGTGACTTAACCTGATTCCTTCCCCTTCTATCTCTTCCCCCTTCTCCTCTTTCTTCTTTCTCCTCTGTGTTTTCTTTCTTTTGCCTTGTATTTGTCCTTCTTTATTTTATTTTCATTTTTTTTCCTCTGTGTTCTTGTCCTTACCCTATGCGGGCCGCCAGTTGTATTGCAGTGCTCCTCTTTCCTAGAATATGACTGACTCCACTACTACTACTTCCACTACCACTACTACTTCTACTATTACTCCTCCACCACTTTCTTGTGTCCTCCTCTGTCTGCTGGCCTATAAATACCCCTTCTACCTCTTCTTTGTGTTAGTGTGACTTTGTAAATGGTCCAAGTCGGACCGAAACGTCGTCGTAAGCTCCTCTCTTCTATGTGCGGGTTGTGTGTGTATCGTTCCAGTCACGGTATTGTGCCTTTTTTTTGCTATCTTTTACATTAGCTTTTCGCTCTATTGTGTGGTTGAAATTTGTTTTATACTCCGATGTAGTTTTAATTTCTTCAAGTTTTCCATATCGGAGTAAATGAAATTTATCATCATTGAATTTCATATTGTTTTCTGCGGCCCATTTAAAGATTTGGTTGATGTCCGCCTGGAGTCTTGCGGTGTCTTCAATGGTGGACACTGTCATGCAAATTCGGGTGTCATCTGCAAAGAAAGACACGGCACTGTGGCTTATATCACTGTCTATGTCAGATATGAGGATGAGAAACAAGATGGGAGCAAGTACTGTGCCTTGTGGAACAGAGCTTTCCACCGTAACCGCCTCAGACTTTACTCTGTTTACTACTACTCTTTGTGTTCTATTTGTTAGGAAATTATAGATCCATCTACCAACTTTTCCTATTATTGTTTTAACACGTATTTTGTGTGCTATTACTCCATGGTCACACTTATCAGACTTTTGCAAAGTCTGTGTATATTCCATCTGCATTTCGTTTGTCTTCTAGAGTATCCAGGACCTTTTCATAGTGGTCCAGTATTATTATTATTATTATAATAAAAAAGAAGCGCTAAACATAGTTGTCCAGTAGTTGAGACAGACAGGAGCGACCTGCTCTAAACCCATGCTGCCCTGGGTTGTGTAACTGATAGGTATCTAGATGGGTGGCGACCTTGCTTCTTAGAACCTTTAAAAGTTTTTATGATATGGGACGTTAGCGCTATCGGTCTGTAGTTCTTTGCTATTGCTTTACTGTCACCTTTGTGGAGTGGGGCTATGTCTGCTGTTTTTAGTGAGTGTGGGAAGGGCCCTGTATCCGTGCTCCCTCTCCATAGGATGTTAAGGGCACGTGATAGGGGCTTCTTGCAATTCTTGATGAACACGGAGTTCCATGAGTCTTGACCAGGGGCGGAGTGCATGGGCATGACATTTATCGCGTCAGGATGATGTCAGATAGGTTTGCGTCTACCAAATTCTGTGGCACTCTCATAAAAAAATCCTTTAGGCCTTCGACTCTCAGTCTGGTCCGCGGCTCACTAAAAACCAAGTCATATTAGGACTTGAGTAGCTCACTTATTTCCTTGCTGTCATCTGTGTAGGACCCATCCCGTTTAAGTAGTGGCCCAATACTGGACTTTGATTTGGCATAAGAAAAGAAATACTTGGGGTTTCTTTCAATTTAATTTATGGCTTTTAGTTCTTCCCGTGTGTGATACCAAGCAGGCAAGAGAAGCAGGCTGACATCAGGCAAGAGAAGCAGGCTGACAGCAGGCAAGAGAAGCAGGCTGAGATCAGGCAAGAGAAGCAGGCTGACAGCAGGCAAGAGAAGCAGGCTGACAGCAGGCAAGAGAAGCAGGCTGACAGCAGGCAAGAGAAGTAGGGTGGCAGCAGACAAGAGAAGCAGGATGACAGTAGGCAAAAGAAGCAGGATTACAGCAGGCAAGAGATGCAGGCTGGTAGCAGAGAAGAGAGGCAGGCTGGCAGCAGGCAAGAGAAGCAGGCTGACATCAGGCAAGAAAAGCAGGCTGACAGCAAGCAAGAAAAGCAGGTTAACAGCACGCAAGAAAAGCAGGCTGACAGCAAGCAAGAGAACCAGCCTGACAGCAGACAAGAGAAGAAGGCTGACAGCTGGTAAGAGAAGCAGGCTGACAGCAGAAAAGAATAGCAGGACGAAAGCAGGCAAGAGAAGCAGGAATACAGCAGGCAAGAGAAGCAGGCTGACAGCAGGGAAGAGAAGCAGGTTGACAGCAGAAAAGAGAAACAGGACGAAAGCAGGCAAGAGAAGCAGGCTGACACTAGGCAAGAGAAGCAGGCTGACACTAGGCAAGAGAAGCAGGCTGACACTAGGCAAGAGAAGCACTCTGCATGCAGGCAAGAGAAGCAGGCCTACAGCAGGCAAGAGAAGCAGGCTGGCAGCAGGGAAGAGAAGCAGGCAGACAGCAGGCAAATGAAGAAGGCTGACAACAGGTAAGAGAAGTAGGCTGACAGCAAGGAAGAGAAGAAGGCTGAAAGCAGGCAAGAGAAGTAGGCTGGCAGTAGACAAGAAAAACAGGCTGATAGCAAAGAAGAGAAGCAGGCAGACAGTAGGCAAGTGACGCAGGCTGCCAGAATGCAAGAGAAGCAGGCTGGTAGCAGGTAAGAGAAGCAGGCTGCCATCAGGCAAGAGTAGAAGGCTAACAGCAGGCAAGAGTAGAAGGCTAACAGCAGGCAAGAGTAGAAGGCTATAAGCAACAGGAAAGAGAAGGAGGCTATAAGCAGCAGGCAAGGGAAGCAGGCTGTCAGCAGGCAAGAGAAGCAGACTGGCAGCAGGCAAGAGAGGCAAGCTGACAGCAACCATTAGAAGCAGGCTGGCACCAGGCAAGAGAAGCAGACTGGCAGTAAGCAAGAGAAGCAGGCTGCTAGCAGGCAAGAGAAGAAGGCTGGCAGCATGAAATATAAGCAGGTTGAGAGCGGGTAAGAGAAGCAGGCTGACAGCTGCAATGAGAAGAAGGCTGACAGCAGGCAAATGAAGCAGGCTGGCAGCAGGCAAGAGAAGCAGGCTACCAGTAGGCAAGAGAAGCAGGCTGGCAGCAGGCAAATGAAGCAGGCTGGCAGCAGGCAAATGAAGAAGGCTGGCAGCAGGCAAGAGAAGCAGGTTGACAGCAGGCAAAGGAAGCAGGCTGACAGCAGAAAAGAGAAGCAAGCTGAAAGCAGGCAAGAGAAGCAGGCTGACAGCAGGCAAGAGAAGGATGCTGACAGCAGGCAAGGGATGCAGGCTGACAGCAGGCAATAGTAGCAGGTTGACAGCACAGAAGAGAAGCAGACTGGCACGAGACAACAGAAGCCGTCTAAGAGCAGACAAGAGAAGCAGGCGGACAGCAGGCAAGAGAAGCAGGCTGGCAGCAAACAAGAGAAGCAGGCTGGCAGCAAACAAGAGAAGCAGGCTGGCAGCAAACAAGAGAAGCAGGCTGGCAGTAAACAAGAGAAGCAGGCTGGCAGCAAACAAGAGAAGCAGGCTGGCAGTAAACAAGAGAAGCAGGCTGACAGCAGGCAAGAGAAGGATGCTGACAGCAGGCAAGGGATGCAGGCTGACAGCAGGCAATAGTAGCAGGTTGACAGCACAGAAGAGAAGCAGACTGGCACGAGACAACAGAAGCCGTCTAAGAGCAAACAAGAGAAGCAGGCGGACAGCAGGCAAGAGAAGCAGGTTGAGAGCAGGAGAGAAGCAGGCTGACACTAGGCAAGAGAAGCAGGCTGGCAGCAGACAAGAGAAGCAGGTTGAGAGCAGGAGAGAGAAGCAGGTTGAGAGCAGGAGAGAAGCAGGCTGACACTAGGCAAGAGAAGCAGGCTGACACTAGGCAAGAGAAGCAGGCTGACACTAGGCAAGAGAAGCAGGCTGACACTAGGCAAGAGAAGCAGGCTGACACTAGGCAAGAGAAGCAGGCTGACACTAGGCAAGAGAAGCAGGCTGCGAGCAGGAAAGATAAGTGTTATGCCCAAGGTCATAAGGGTTTGATTTATATAGATTTATATGGAATTGTCTATTTAATATTATACACGGGGTTTCTTTAATAAAGCTAATTAAAGATTCCACTAGTTTATAACATTATCTGGTTTTTGGATATGTAATTATTATTATTATTATACCCGGGTATGATGTATGTATGTATGTATATATAAAAATATATATATATATATATATATATATATATATATATATATATATATATATTATTAATGAAACTTGTTTGGGACTGCCTCCTTGAACTAGATTAGATTTGACACACAGTAGAGACAGTTCTGTGAGACACAAGCCTCCTTGGACAGGCAAGAGCAAGGATACACAAGGCTAGGACTAGCAAGGACAATGACATTATGGAGTGGACACAGTGTACATTTCAAACTAGTAAAGCAGGCTCAAACATGAAGAAGAGGTCTTGACGTACATAGGTTAATATTGCTATCTCAGAGTTCCTCAAGAGAATGCACTTAAGCACATAGTGCAGAAGTGACCAGTAGCTGATACATAAGTTGCATAGTTTGATACATTGGCTCGCCAAACACAGAAGTAACCTGTAGCCGCCTAGCTGGAAAAGCAGTCTGCTACACTAGTGCCCAGAGACAGTCCATCTGAGCTCGCATTATCAGAGCAAGATGCGAGTCATGGAAAGGATTATACTCAGTCCTATTGTCACAAGCATAAGTTTAGAATTTGTTAGTAGGATCTTACCTACTAATAAGATATCTGACATTACATAGGTTATATACTGTCTATTCTTATCTCAATAAGGACAATTCAAAATAGTCAACTATGATATCTGATCACATAATTTGGCATTTAGTTTGATCATCCTGTATTCCAAACTTGCCAAAGTTATGTATGCCAGAAGCCGGCTACAAATCAGTCGTCTGTTCACATGCAAGTTGCTCCATAATATACTTATCTACATTCATATCATATGGAGTTATAGATCTACTAGGCTAACTATCTATATATCATTCATATTTATTTTCTCTATAATTCCTAATGCTAGACACAGATATACTCAAGTTATATGCTGCACTCTGGGCAAGCACTGTTGACACCGACACTCTGAGACGCTTCTCTCAGACTTACAAGTGGCTATGGGACAAATTTCTAGCTAACTGCAGTAAAGGGATTCCACACTGCTTACACGAAACTGAAAGGGGAACAACTTACTTGATGGAGTGGACCTGTGTATCCTGGACTTTCTAAGCTATAAACCCCCTCCAAACACCAGGTGCAGGGAAGAGTCTTATCTGTAAATTGAGGTGGTATTAGTGACTCTGCCTGCACCTCAGAGTTCCCTGGTTTCAAAGGATATCCCTTAAGCAATATGCAGTAAGTGACACTAGCTTCTAGACTGATACTTAAGGGGGATTGCCCACAAATATTACCTTATAGTGGGCCTTCGCCCGCTTATAACCCACAGCTCAAATAACCCCACCTTACTCCGAATATCGCCGGCCAGCTTTACCAAGAGAAATGCAGAGTATATTACTTACTGTGGGGGCCTGGGCCAGAGACGAATCCACAGTGCGTCGGGAAGCCTCTGTGGTTCTTGGTTCCCAGGCAAGTATTTTGAAGACACGTGGGGGACCGAGATCTAGCTCTTAGTACCCTGTTAACACCACGGTGTCCAAGTCAAGAAGGAAGACTAGCACCCTCTCCCGCTTAGATTCAAGTGTGGAGCTGCTAGTTCTCGTTAGCTAACATAATCTAACGTTCCTATTTAAGGCTTATCTCTACCTATATTAGGGTGCTAGAGCTACAGTATTAATATCTAACGTTGCCTTAATAATCCTAATATTAGTTTCTAACTGTACAAACTTGCCTAGGTGTTCCTAGGTGAATAAATCTATCAATTAAAATGTACACAATAGTTACCTTCGTCAACTCGAATGTGTGTGTATGTTTTACCTGTGTCTACCTGGAGTCTACCTGGAGAGAATTCCAGGGGTCAACGCCCCTGCGGCCCGGTCTGTGACCAGGCCTCATGTTGGACCAGAGCCTGATCAACCAGGCTGTTACTGCTGGCCGCACGCAGTCCAACGTACGAACCACAGCCCGGCTGATCAGGTACCGACTTGAGGTGCCTGTCCAGTGCCTGCTTGAAGACAGCCAGGGGCTTGTTGGTAATCCCCCTGATGTATGCTGGGAGGCAGTTGAACAATCTTGGGCCCCTCACACTTATTGTGTTGTCCCTCAACGTGCTAGTGGCACCCCTGCTCTTCATTGGGGGGATGTTACATCGCCTGCCGAGTCTTTTGCTTTCGTAGGGAGTTATTTTTGTGTGCAAGTTTGGTACTAAGCCCTCGAGGATTTTCCATGTGTATATAATAATGTATCTCTCCCGCCTGCGTTCTAGAGAGTACAGGTTTAGGAACTTCAAGCGTTCCCAGTAGTTGAGGTGGTTTATCGCACTTATGCGTGCAGTGAAGGTTCTCTGCACATTTTCAAGGTCAGCAATTTCACCCGCCTTGAAAGGTGCAGTTAGTGTGCAGCAATATTCCAGCCTAGATAGAACAAGCGATCTGTAAAGTGTCAACATGGGCTTGGCATCCCTGGTTTTGAAGGTTCTCATTATCCATCCTGTCATTTTTCGAGCAGATGCAATTGCTAAATTGTTATGGTCCTTGAAGGTGAGATCCTCTGACATGATCACTCCCAGGTCTTTGACATTAGTTTTTCGCTCTATTGTGTGGTTGGAATTAGTTTTGTACTCCGATGAGATTTTAATTTCCTCACGTTTTCCGTATCTGAGTAATTGAAATTTCTCATCATTGAACTTCATATTGTTTTCTGCAGCCCATTTAAAGATTTGGTTTATGTCTGCTTGGAGTCTTGCAGTGTCTTCACCGGTGGACACTGTCATACAGATTCGGGTGTCATCTGCAAAGGAAGACACGGCACTGTGGCTTATATCCCTGTCAATGTCCGATATGAGGATGAGGAACAGGATGGGAGCGAGTACTGTGCCTTGTGGAACAGAGCTTTTCACATTAGCTGCCTCAGACTTTACTCTGTTGACTACTACTCTTTGTGTTCTACTTGTTAGGAAATTATAGATCCATCTACCAACTTTTCCTGTTATTCCTTTATCACGAATTTTGTGTGCTATCACACCATGGTCACACTTGTCAAAGGCTATTGCAAAGTCTGTGTATATAACATCTGCATTCTGTTTGTCCTCTAGAGCATCCAGGACCTTGTCATAGTGGTCCAGTAGTTGGGACAGACAGGAGCGACCTGCTCTAAACCCATGCTGCCCTGGGTTGTGTAATTGATGGTTATCTAGATGAACATAAGAACATAAGAACTTAAGAAAGAAGGAACACTGCAGCAGGCCTACTGGCCCATGCGAGGCAAGTCCAAGTCTCCCGCCGGCTTAAGCCAATGCCCTGACCCAGCCAGGTCAGGTTACATTCACTTAAGGAAGGAGCACGGCATCTGACCTAGTAGCACAAACTAGTCAGGTACAACTCACACCCACCCGCACCCACTCATATATTTATCTAGCCTATTTTTAAAACTACACAACGTTTTAGCCTCTATAACTGTACTCGGGAGTTTGTTCCACTCATCGACAACTCTATTACCAAACCAATGCTTTCCTATATCCCTTCTGAATCTGAATTTATCCAACTTAAAGCCTGTCAATACAAGATATTTTTAGCACGCTATTTACATCCCCTTATTTATTCCTGTTTTCCATTTATATACCTCAATCATATCCCCCCTAATTCTACGCCTTTCTAGAGAGTGCAGATTCAGGACCCTCAGTCTATCCTCATAGGGAAGATTTCTGATACATGGAATCAACTTAGTCATCCTCCTTTGTACGTTTTCCAGAGCATTTATATCCATTCTGTAATACGGTGACCAAAACTGTGCAGCATAATCTAGATGAGGCCTAACCAAGGAGATATAGAGTTGAAGAACAACCTGAGGACTCCTATTATTTATGCTTCTTGATATGAAGCCAAGGATTCTGTTTGCTTTATTGCGAACACTTATGCACTGCTGTCTTGGTTTTAGATTACTGCTAACCAGAACTCCTAAATCCTTTTCGCAATCAGTAGTATTAAGATCTACATTATTTAGTTTATATGTGGCATGGTTATTGTCCTGTCCAATATTTAGAACTTTGCATTTATCTATATTAAACTGCATCTGCCACTTCTCCGACCACTGCATCAGTCTATTCAAATCTTCCTGGAGTGCTCTAATGTCCTCATTTGAATGAATTGGACGGCCTATTTTGGTGTCATCGGCAAACTTGCTTATGTCGCTATTTATTCCCTCATCTATGTCGTTTATGTAGATTGTGAACAACAAGGGGCCCAATACTGACCCCTGTGGAACACCACTTGTGACGCTTCCCCACTCTGATTTCTCCCCATTTATGCAAACTCTCTGCTGCCTATTTGTCAACCATGCCTCTATCCAGGAAAAATTTCTCCTCCTATTCCGTGTGCCTTAATTTTCCTCAATAGTCTCTGATGTGGGACTCTATCAAAAGCCTTACTGAAGTCCATATACACAATATCATATTCATTACCATGATCTACCTCCTCAAATACCTTAGTGAAAAAGTTATTAAATTTGTAAGGCAGGAACGCTCTTTTGTAAAACCGTGCTGAGATTCGTTGATTAATTTATGCTTTTCAAGATGGCTGCGAATTGCCTCGGCAATTATTGATTCCATAAATTTTCCCACTATTGAGGTTAGGCTTATTGGTCTATAGTTCGAAGCTAAGGACCTGTCTCCTGCTTTGAAAATAGGTATTACATTTGCAATTTTCCACTTATCTGGCACCATGCCAGTTTGCAGTGATATGTTGAAAAGATTAGCCATAGGTTTGCTAAGCTCCTCTTTACATTCCTTTAGAACCCTTGCATACAGTTCATCAGGGCCTGGGGATTTGTTAGGTTTTAATTTATCTATTTGTCTAAGGACCATGTCACTTGTGACCCTGATCGTGCATAGTTTACTATCGTCCTGGTCTACATAATTTATTATTTCTGGAATATCGCTATTATCTTCCTGTGTAAAAACTGAGAGGAAGTAAGTGTTAAAAATTCTACACATTTCCTTATCACTGACAGTGAGCTGACCTGAGTAACTTTTGAGTGGGCCTATCTTGTCCCTAATCTTACTTCTGTATACCTGAAAAAATCCTTTTGGGTTAGTTTTCGATTCTTGCGATCTTGCTTCTTAGAACCCTTTCAAATATTTTTATGATATGGGACGTTAGCGCTATTGGTCTGTAGTTCTTTGTCATTGCTTTACTGCCGCCTTTGTGGAGTGGGGCTATGTCTGTTGTTTTTAGTAACTGCGGGACGACCCCAGTGTCCATGCTCCCTCTCCATAGGATGTTAAAAGCACGTGATAGGGGCTTCTTGCAGTTCTTGATGAACACTGAGTTCCATGAGTCGGGGCCTGGAGCGGAGTGCATGGGCATGTCATTTATCGCCTTTTCAAAGTCATGTGGCGTCAGGGTAATGTCAGATAGGCTTACGTCTACCAGGTTCTGTGGCACTCTCATAAAAATTTCATTTAGGTCTTCAACTTTTAGTCTGGTTAGCGGCTCACTAAAAACTGAGTATGTCACCAATAAAGGCACAACCTCCTCGACACGACCACTTGATACTGGAGTACCACAGGGAAGTGTCCTTGGTCCCCTGCTCTTCCTCTTATACATCAATGATCTTCCCAATGTATCACAACATCTGAAACCAATACTCTTTGCTGACGACACAACTTATGTCATCTTCCACCCAAATCTTGCCACGCTCAACACCATTGTTAACGACGAATTACTAAAAATATCTACATGGATGACAGCCAATAAACTTACACTCAACACTGATAAGACCTTCTATATTATGTTTGGCAACAGAGTGGGTGATGCACAATTAAACATTAAGATCAACACTACTCCTATTGCTAGACTTAATGAGGGCAAATTCCTGGGGCTTCATCTCGACATTAGCCTGAAATTCAGCACCCATATCCAACACATAACAAAGTGTCCAAAACTGTGGGGATCCTCTCTAAGATAAGGTATTATGTACCACAATCAGCCCTACTCACACTATGCCATTTGTGCTTGGGGATCCACATCAATTACCCACCTAAAGCCAATAATAACCCAACAAAAGCGCACAAGAATTATCACGAATCAACGCTAGGCAACACCCCAACTCTTCAAAGACTAACCTACTCATGTTCAGAACATCACACTTACTTCCAATCTACATTTATAGACCATAAATTCCAACAACCTGAGCTAAAACACTTTCTTGACATTGACAGGACCCATAGACATAACACAGACACAAACATCCTTGACATTCCCGTGTCCGACTAAATCTATACAAAAATTCAATGTACATAAAAGGGCCTAAAATCTGAAACTCCCTTCCTGAAAACTCTAGAACTGCAGAAACAACCTCCATTTTCAAAAGCACTGTTAAAAAACATCTTATCTCACGCACATACCTTTGTAACTTGTCATGATTGTGACCATCTGAGTTCATTACCTTTGTAACTTGCTCAGCTATCAAACTTTGAGGTCCAGTCCCTGGACCCATTATGTACCTCTGTAATCTTTTGACTACCGCCCACAGGATGGGTATGGGGTGCATAATAAAGATATCAAACTAACAAAATCTCACGTACCCAACCGGTAGCTAACCACATGAAAACTACTTTATCTTGCACATATCCACATCAAAATACACTTATTGATATCTGTGATTCCCCTTAATTTGCACATGACTGTAACCAAAATTCTAATACAACTATTGCTTCATAATTCTTAAGCTAGTCATAAGTTTGCCTAAGACACTCCAATATAGAAACTGTATTATGCCAAAACATCACCTTCACCATTAATAAATAAACTAACTGTTAAATTCTTAAATGTTTGAACTACAGTATCTCAATTTTGTAAACCTAACCTTAATATCAGTATATTCATTGTGTCACTATTGAGTAAGATCTATCATAAGACTGCCTGAAATGCCTAGGCATACCTAGGCATATTATTGGCCATCTAGTAATATCTAACTCATAACATGTATAAATAACACATGTACACCCCACTTTGTAATATTATCAGAAATAAAGTATCTGTATCTGTATCAGAAATCTGTATCTGATCATAATTATACCAGGGTGTTGCCAGAAAGATCATTTATTTTTCGGTAAGAAAAACTCAGTTTTCGTATTTTTTCAATTAAGTGTCTGCACACTGTAGGCCAAGCATAATAGTCTTACCATCTTATGAGCAAGAGATTGTAATAACTCACTACAATGGATAGATTACAAATCTTTTCATGGAACATTGCTTCTATCAAGAAGCGGTTGCCTGACTTACATCATATTAGTGCAACCAAGAATATTGATGTCATCTGTTTGCAGGAATGTAGACTGAAAGATGAAGTACCTCCACCAAAGTTGCCTGGATATGCAGCTTATAACTTAAGGTCAATCAACTGTTGTGTGATGTATCTCAGAAAGAACTTGCCACATTCACTCCTTACCCTGCAGAGTCGAGTAAACGTGCAGTATCATGGTGTCAGAGTATACGCAGGGGATTTTTCCATAAACATTTTTCAGCTTTGACCTGATGCTTTACCAGATCGCATCAATAGTGAACCTACCCTCGTTCTTGGAGACTTCAATGCCAGACATAAGAATATTGGTGGGTCTGTAACAAACACCAATGGAACTAAACTAGTGAAATTTCTAAATGAGCATGATAATGTTCGAATTGTAGGCACTACTGAGCCCACTCACATATATGGAGGCATACTAGATCTGTGCCTTGGATTTAATACATCATATACGATGCATGACTCTGTCATAGTTGATGATCTTCTATCTGATCACTTCCCAAGACTCACAACTGTCAATCTTGATCATATCTCAAGCAACCAAGGAGCTAAATACAGAAGGAGGAAACTTATTCTCAACCCAGAACACACAGATATCTTTATTAACCACTTGGATCAATGGTATAAGAATACGAGCCCACTGGCACACAAAAATTCAATGATGATCTAGTTTCCACTATTCAGACTGTACTCACAGATCAAGTGGGCAGGAAAAGAAAACATAAACCTTCCACTAGAAATGACAATACTATAATGACCCACAGCTACGCAATCTAACACATGCAGCTAGGAGGATTGGTAAAGCATACCGTGAGTGTAGAACCCCAGACCTTCTCAGAACGTTCCAAGCTGCACTAACAAATGCAAGAAATAGAAAGCAAGAACTTAGGCAACAGGAATGGGAACAATTCGTTAGTGGTCTACCCCTTTAAGTTTGGCATGGAAAGGTATAAATAAAATAACCAGGAAAAAGACTGGCAATGTTGCTCATCCCTTTCCACTTGAAAAAGCAAACGACCTCATAAATGACTGGTCCAAAACATCCAGGCATGAAAACCTTCCATCTCATATTAGAGAAAACTTAGAGAGTGCTTCTGAAGAAATGTTGGAACTGATTAATTTTATGAGCCTGGAGAGGATGGTATATAGCCTATGATATTCTCAGAACTCTAAGGCAAGTGCCTGATAATCCTTTGTTGGCACTGTATAATACCAGTTACATTGAGGGAGTTCTTCCTACTTCCTGGACCAATAGTCTCATTGTGCCTATCCCTAAGCCCCAACAGCCTGATACATTTAGACCGATCTCTTTAACTAGTTGTCTTTGTAAAATTTTTGAAAGAATGATACTTAACAGACTGTACCACAGAATCAGACACCAACTTTCCCCCTCCCTCTATGGGTTCATGAAGGTAAAAGTGTGCAGAACTGTATTTCCACCTTTCTCACTGCACACGCCTCTACTAGTTTTACCACATTTCTTGATCTAAAATCTGCATTTGATATCGCGAACAGAACTGTTATACTACATGAACTAGCCAAAATGAATATTGGTGGTAGCCTACTCTGCTGGATAATAGGATGCCTGTCAAACAGAGTATCCTCTGTCCTCTACCAAGGCTTTAGAAGCGAGTCTAAAGAAATATCCCTAGGTTCACCGTAGGGAGGAGTTCTCAGTCCCATGCTATTTAATATTCTGATTAATGCTCTACTAAATGCTCTACCTACCTCACCTAAACATATAGCTATAAGCTATGCTGATGACATCATGATCCATACAACAGGGCATAAAAAGATGAGTACCGTTCTTAATGAAGTTCAAGCAATTTGTAATCGACTAGGCCTCGTAATATCTTCCTCTAAAACAAAGATATTAACAAGCAAACGACATCCCCCACCCATCTATTTGCAGGGTGAAAACATTAGCTACGTTAAAACTTACAGATATCTTATTGTAGATGTACCCTTTAACAAATCCACTATACCACAACTAAATAAAAAATGCAAAGATAGGCTAAATGCTCTTAAAGCTGTTGCTGGCTACAACCCTAACTATGGTGCTAATGTGAGAATCGTGAGAATGATGTACATAGCCTATGTTAGGTTCTTAATTGATTATGCTGCTCCCATGTTGATATTAGCTAGAGAAAGTTCTCTCCGACCCTTGGAGTTAATGCAAAATGAAGCTCTCAGAATTATTCTTGGCTGTCCCAAATCTACAAAGGTTCTTAATATGAGGAAGGAGCTTGGTATTTCTAGTATCAGTGATAGGATTGATGAGATTAACATCAACCAATGATCTAATATAAGCAAGATACATCATTTTCACAATTTTAACATTAGCACCATACCTGGGGTGAAACCCTCCCAGAACTCTAAGTGCTCTCAGCCTTTCTTTGTATTGACGACAAAGTCTCGTTACAACAGGTCCAAGTAGTGGGACCTCAAAGCCTAGATACCTGTATCTTCTTACATATTCTAGAGGAGACCCATCATGCATCTGGATCTGGCGAACTGTGCCTCTCCGTCGAGGAGGACGCCTATTGAGTATCTTTGTTTTATCAGTAGAGA
>WNWK01040348.1:0-17023 GCA_009830355.1 Cherax destructor | reverse complement strand
CACACAATCACTGAAAACCCCCACCACACCAGTGCCACCACTAGCAAAGCACCACTATCCGTATCATTATTATCAAAAAACACCACGCCAGCACCACAACCACTGCCAGCCCCCCCCCCGCCACACTACCACCATTGCCAGCACCACCACCACTATCAGATCAATTATCAGCACTACCACCACTGCCACCCCCAACAACCACTGCCAGCACCACCACTGCCACCCCCACCACCACTGCCAGCCCCAAAAACCACTGCCAGCCCCACCACTGCCAGCACACCCCAAAAGCCAGCACCACCACCATTGCCAGCCCAAAACCCACCACTATTCAGTATCATTATTACCAGCATACCCCACTGCCAGCACCACAACCACGCCAGCCACCAGGGGCCAGCAAAAACCACCACTGCCACCCCCAACCACCATTGCCCAGCACCCCCCCCCACTGCCAGCACCACCACCACTGCCAGCACCACCACCCCCTGCCAGCACCACCACCACTCCAAAAGCACCACAACTAACATTACAACCATTTTCCACCCCCATCACAGTGGGGCACAACCACAGAAAACCCATCCCCTATCAGCACCACCACCCCCAAACCCCCTCCACTACCATCACCAACCCTGCCAGAAACACCTTTGTCAGCACACCTACTGACAACACTTTTTACTATAAGCATCACTACTGCAAACATAACCACGAAGTAAAAGGACAAAATGGAAAAAAGTAATTTTTTATTGTGGCAACGTTTCGCTCACCAGGAACTTTGTCGCCGTTACAAACAATACATGGACACACAGGGTATATATAGGCTCAGAGTGAGGTGGAATATGGGGGTAGAAGTGGGGAAATGATATGTTGTGGGGAGTAATACAATAAGGTAGAACAACAATTTGCACACTACCAGAAATACCACAGTAAAACACCTCCACTGCCCCCCACCAATACCCAGCACCGCAACCTCAGCACCTCTACTACAAGCGCCATTACTTTTGGCAACACCCCCTACAAGAACCACTACCAACACCACTACTACCAGTGACCTCATTAGCACTACCAGCATCTTTAAATCCCACATCAGTAATGCCAAAACCCACTGCCAGCATTCCAATGCCGTCTATTGACTCCCCCCTCCCCACCGCCAACACCACATTTAAGCCAGCAATACCTTTTTCCCCAACCACCAGAAGGGAACCCCCCCACCCAATCACTATCCTTGTCAGCACCCCCACCGCCAGAACAACCATCCCAAAAAAACCAGAACTAGCCACTGTTTTACAATCTTTCCAGCACCCACCAATACCCCCAAGCCAATTTCCCCCACCACCACTGTCTGATTACCACTCCCCAAACAGAATGCCGGGGTCACCACTGCCAGCACCCGCCCTTCTTTTTTCCAGTGCCACTGGGTAGTAATGGAGTATAATGAGAAACAATTGATCTCCAGGAATCACAATCGACCAGTGGAACCGGGAAAAACTTGAGTGTCCCTTTTCCCGGGGGGAGTGTTTTGAGTTCAACCCCACTTAGTTTTTTCCCCCCCCACAAAACTGAGCGGATCCACCTGAATGTCTTCCCATCCCCTTTTAGTGGGGCCCCCTGAGGTCTCACCTGCTCGGGGTTTTAAACCTTTTTACTTACGTGAGGGGGATAAACTTGTTTTTGAGAGCGACCCTTTTTAAATGAAATGCTCTATTAGAAAATTTTTTTGAAAATTTATAATTTTGTATTCAGTGGTGGTGATGAGAAAAAAAGAAACACAGCACCACCAGCAACTCACTAGTCCCACATCAGCATTAGCAGCATATGAAATATCGACATCAGCATGGGGGAAAAAAACAGAAAAATTACCAGCTTTAAAAGCAACGCTACCAATACCAGGGAACATCGTGCGTGCACGGGGGAAAATTCCCTTTTTATTCAACACGCCACAAATGCACGTTTTTATGCCATCTCAATAAACAAAAGCACTTTTGACTAGAGCCCCCTAGGATGAGTCAATCACCCAGATGTTTAACTTTAGCAAGGGGGGAAAGGGGGGATTTTTAAATTTTTTTTTTAAGATTGAATGTTTTTGATAATTTTTGTTTCCAGCAAGAATTGGAAAAAAGGCTACAACAACCTAGGACGACCCCACCCTGCCTTTTCCTTTTAAACAGTTTTAAAAAAGCCCCCGTGTTCTATTTTTTTTCCTCCACTATAAATGTCCGAACCACCTCAAAACCCCCTTTTTTCACCCCTTCTGGATAATACTATTGAAATCTCGCACCCCTTTTCCCCAAGTTATGGATTCCATGCATTATTTCCCCACACGTCACAATCCCTTTTAGATGACCCCCACATTGAAAAAGCCTTATCTCCTTTTTTTTTTCCACACCCATATAAGAACTTGGGGAAAAATATACTCCCATTTCCTCTTGCTTCCACCGGTAACGTTCTTTTTTTTCAAAGCCCCCCTCAGTGCTCCACCCCCCCTTTTTTCCCCTCATTAATTCCATGTTTTTTTTTGCCCATGATCCATCTGCTAAAAAATACACTCCCAAAATCAAAAAACATACACTTCCTCCATACCCCCCCCCTTAATCTTCAAGTATTTAATTCCCTTTTTTTTTTTATCCCCTCATCACCTTGCTCTTTCCATGATCTTTTTTAATTTCTTATTTTTACATACACCCCAAACTCGTCTACGAACCTCTTAAATTTTTATTCAGAATCCCCAAAAAAGCACAGGGCCTTTCAGAAAAAAAAACCGGAAACTCCCACTTTGTGTTAGAATTTTTATCTCTTAGCCCCACACCTCTTGCCAACACCCGAACATTCACTTTTTTTTCAACCCATTATAAATATATTGAACAACCATGTGACACTTTTATCAAAGGACTATTTTTACGGGGAAAAATCTCCGTCTCTCCTACAAATTTAAACCAGAGGGTATATATATATATATATATATATATATATATATATATATATTATATATATATATATATATATATATATATATATATATATTATTGTGACCACGAACGAGTGGTATTGAATCAATAAAAGGGGGCTAGCCGAGGAAAAACCGGGGTTTTGCCGGTAAAAGGGGCCCTGATCCCCTTCCCCACCGGATCCTTCCCAAAACCACACGAGCCAACTAGGTGTTTTTTTTCCCGGGGGTTTAGGTTGGGTGTTTTTTATTTTTTTTTTCCCTTTTTGGGTTTTTTTTTAAAAGGGATATATATTATTGTGCCCCAAAGGGGGGATTGAATCAAAACACTTAAAAGGATTGAACCCATGTGGGTTTTCCTGTCTCGTGGTAAAAGGGAAACAGGAACCCTTTTTAACCCCGGGGAACCCACAATCCTACAAGAATCCCGGTGGGGCGCAGAGTTGTTATTGATTCAATACCACTGTACCTTTTTCATAATAATATGTATACTGCTTGTGGAGGTTTTAAAAACCAAAGGGGGGTAAGAATGAAATAAGAAAAGGACCCACACCACCGTATGTCCTCGACGAAGGGGTAACACACCTAGCTTGGCTGGGTGCTTGGTTTTTTGTAGGATTGTGTGGTCCAGTGGGTTGGCGTCATGTGATTTTCGCTCACCAGAGGCGGGGCCCAAAAAAATACATGGGTTCGAATCCCCCCCAGTGGAATATTCAAATGGCTTCAGGAAGAAATCCAAATATTCTTCCCAAAACCCTTTTTTTCCACTTCTCCAGGGGGGGGGCCCTTTAATTTTTACCATAGTTTTATATATATATATATATATATATATATATATATATATATATATATATATATATATATATATATATGAATAAGATCACAATAAACAGGTGGGTATCACAATATGATAACAAAACCCTATTTGTAAAACCCTCTTTCTGTGATTACTGCACAAAATTTCCCTTTATAATTTTGAGTAATCACGAAAGCGCTTGGAATTTTCTTTTTTTTTCAGAGTGGTTGTTTTTGCCAAAAAATATATATATATATATATATATATATATATATATATATATATATATATATATATATATATATATATATATATATATATATATATATATATATATATATATATATATATATATATATCTTTCTTCTTCAACACGTCGGGCCCAACCCCGGGCAGGGGGGTTTAAAAACGAAAGCCCTTTACATTTAGAATAATACCCCGGGGAAGGTTACCCCTTTTCCCCCCATTTTAAAAGCCTTACGACACGATCAGGAGGAAAATTTATTCCCCTTTTTCCCATGGAGATAAGAGAAAAAAGAACAAGAACTAGTAAAAATTTTAAGAAAACCCCCAGGGGGGGAAAAAATGCTTGTACATGAATGTGTGTGATCAAAAGAAGTAGAAGTAGCAAGACGTACCTGAAATCTTGTATGTTTAAGACAGAAAAAAAAAAACCAGCAATCCTAACCCCCATTTTAAAACACCAAAAGGGGGTTTTACACTATTTTTGGGGCCGAGTACCTCCCCACAGTTGTTTCCCCCAAAACCACTACCTTTTATATATATATATATATATATATATATATATATATATATATATATATATATATATATATATTATAGTTAGTAGGCTGGTAGAGAGAAAACCCCAGAGAGGTACTGGTCCTGCCAAATGAGTGAAAACGAAAGTCTGTAATTGGTGTTTTTTGTCTAAAAATCAAGATTTGGATGTCTGCTCCTTCTACACTTAGTCACACACAACATTGCAAGCAATAATATATATATATATATATTTATTTTTATTAATTATATATATAATAAAATATATATATATATATTATATATATATATCACCCTCTTTTTTTATTTACTTATTTTGTTTTTTTATTTTTTATCTCCGGGGAAATGGAAAGGAATTTTCCCCAAACCAGAGTTCAAGGGGGACTAAAATGGCGGGAGCAAGGGGTTAGTAACCCTTCTCCTGTATACATTACTAAAGTTAAAAGAAACTTTTTTTTCTTGGGTCCCCTTCCCGGTGGGTACAGCGGTTTGTTGAAAGAAGATATATATATATATATATATATATATATATATATCAGGTCGAATAGGTAAACTGGTCATTTATAAGAACCAGCCAGACTCTGAGGGGCCTCTCAGAGTCGGCTGTGCCTCACACTCCCATTCTTCTACTCTGAAAACCTTACCCTACTTCTCTTGTTGTTGTCTTTGCAACATTGCACACCTTCTGAATACGCCTGATAAGTGTGAAAGTACTTGAGCTAAAGATTCCCCCCGTGGCCTGTCTTGCATATATATAGATATATATATATATGCAATAAGATCACAGTAAACAAGGGATATCACAATATGCAAAAACAACCACTGTGAAAGAATAGCAATATTCCAAGGCTTTCGTGACTTCTCACATTATCAAGGAACTATAAAAAAACAAAACATCAACAGGAAGGCATATAAAGGGTCAAGACTACACCTCACAATCCCACAACAAGACTACACCTCAGAGTCGCGTGTCAACACATATACCTTTTTTATTATGTTCAGATCGACTTCCGCTGATTAATAGCAAACACAAACTTTCCTTCTGAGTATTAATCTTTGTCCATTTCTAATGCGATATTTTGTTGTAATCTTAGTTCGGTTTCTTGCACTTTCGCCGTAATAAACTTTAATACTTTTTTTACCAGGAGTCTTGTAGACAGAGCTCTCAGCATTTCGGGTAAGAATTTTTAATCATAAGTTTTTAAAGTAAGGAGACGCACTATATTCTTCGTTGAATATGATTGTTTGTCCTTTCTTGATTTGTAATATGTATTTCAAGCAGTTTTAAAGAATTTATCATATAAGTATTTTGGGTAGTTTAAATCATTAGCTACTTCATAAATCTTCAAGGCTTTTTGATCTATGAATTCTGGGCTGCAAATACGCAAAGTTCTCAAAAACATGGATGAGATTGCAGAAAATTTATTTCTGTCATGATGTGAAGAATAATAGCGCACATAAGAGCAGTTATTTGTTGGTTTTATGTATATACATTTAAATCATGGTTCCCTTAATAATTAAGACATCTAAAAAAGGCAGTCACTTATTTTGTTCAAACACAACAGTAATATTTATAGAATGAGCTAGACTATTTAATTCAACAAGGAAATGGTTTAAATGTATATTCTTAGGTATAAGAAGCAAAGCATCATCAACATTTTTTGTTCCCACATGGCACTATTAAGAAGGATTTTGTTGGGTGTAAAACTCGCCATTAAACACAAACTTTGAGTCAACAATACAAAGTTTAATATGCTAGTGACTGTAGGCACAATCAATGGTAAATTGTAATTACTGAGTTCATCGGGTAAAAACTTCTCTGTCTCTGTCTCTGTCTGTATGATGTCTATCTGTCTTTCTCTGTCTCTGTCTCTCTTTTTCCTTTTCTCTGACCTCTGTCTCTGTCTGTCTGTCTGTCTGTCTGTCTGTCTGTCTCTCTCTCTTCTCTCTCTCTCTCCTCTCTCTCTCTCTCTCTCCTCGCTCAGGCCAATGTTCGAGGTTTAATCTAAAGTTTACATCAGATATCGACGCAAGGCAAAAAAAAATTCATTCTGAAAGTATGCGGAGGGACTGGTACACTGGTATCCTGGTACACTGGTACACTGGAAGCCTCCATGCATTTCTTCTCGTGACGAAGGCGGCGTTGATGCCATAGTGGCGGCGTTGACGTACAATGGCGGCTTTGACGCCACAGTGGCGGCGTTAACGTTATAGTGGCTGCGTTGGCGACGTTTGCGCCACATTAGCGGCGTTGACGTCCACTGGTAACGTTAACGTCACATTGACAACGCCAATATCACAGTGGCGGCGTTAACGTCACAGTGGCAACGTTAAATGCTGCAGTGGCGACGTTAACGCCACATTGGCAGCGTTGACGTCATAGTGGCTATGTTATCAAGATGGCCTCTGATAATGAGAACGTTCAAAACAAGAGATGCCAAGCCAATGATGATCCTTTTCAAGTCACTTGTTCTCTAGGCTGGAATATTGCTGTACATTAACATCTCCGTTCAAAGCAGGTGAAATTTCAGATCTAGAGAGTGTGCAGAGAACCTTTACTGCACATATAAGTTCTATCAAACACCTCAACTACTCTGAACGCTTGGGCAGGCGATGCAAAATACCCTTAATAAAAGTAGGGGCCCCATTGGTACACTAAGAGAAAACACTGTAAGTGTCCGGGGTCCAAGACTGTTCAATTGCCTCCCACCAGCCATAAGGGGAATTATCAATAGGCCCCTGGCTGCCTTCAAGAGGGAGCTGGACAGATACTTAAAGTCGGTGCAAGATCAGCCGAGCTATGGTTCGTACGTAGGATTGCATGCGGCCAGCAATAACAGCCTGGTTGATCAGGCTCTAATCCACCGAGAGGTCTGGTCGTGGACAGGGTCGCAGGGACGTTGATCCCCGAAATACCCTCCAGGTAGACTCCCGGTGCCACGTGCAGACAGCACCAAAGTCTATGTTCCATGCTAAATTGCATCTTATGCTTGGTATAGAACGTCACATGCTAAGAGTGCTACATGCTAAGTAGCACCTTGAGCTAAGGGGTGACATTTGCAAAGGGCCAGCACGTACTAAGAGGCACAACGTGCTGAAGGGGGCCAAGTGGTAAGGGTGCCAGGTTCTAAGGGGTACTGCGGTGAAGGGGCGCCTCGTCATGAGTCAGGATATTAAGAAATGCAAAGAGAATGAGGCGAGTAATTAAATAAAAGAAAAGAAAATAATAAGATACGACAATTCCTTGGGTGTAGTCGAAGTTTTCATAATTTCTGAGAGTGAACTTTTCTTTTTATCCAAAGTTTGGACATAAGTGAAAAGAAAATTTGCTTGACTGACAGCTGGTCCTGTGAGATCAGTGTTCATAACACTTATTAAGGCAGACTACAGTGTTGACAGCTCAACACTGCTAATGAATGTAGATGAATGGTTCAGAGAACCGACAAGTTGTTAAATTAGAAAATATGCAACACTTGGGTATTTTTATTGAGGAAACGTTTCGCCACACAGTGGCTTCATCAGTCCAATCAAAGAAGAAAGTAGTAATAAAAGGAGGAGTTTGAGGTAATCAGTCCCTCGGCCTGAGTCGATGTGTTCAGTCCATCAATCTTGAAGTAAATACATATAAGGCAAATAGAAGTTGCTTATATACTGTAGACAGGTGAGATGAAGCAGGAGGAGGCGGGGTCATAGTGGTATCATCCACTAGTCGAAGTAAGTCCTTGTCCAAAGGTTTGGACAAATGTTGAAGAATCCCTTTGTATCGAGATCCCAAGAAGTTGCTGTGTCAGACAGGATGTAGATGAATGGTTCAGAGAACGACAAGTTGTTAAATTAGACACATATCAACACTTGGGTATCTTTATTGAGGATAACACTTGGTATCTTTATTGAGGAAACGTTTCGCCACACAGTGGCTTCATCAGTCCAATACAGTCCAATTACTACTTTCTTCTTGTATTGGACTGATGAAGCCACTGTGTGGCGAAACGTTTCCTCAATAAAGATACCCAAGTGTTATCTCAATAAAGATACCTAGGTTGCATATGTGTCTAATTTAACAACTGCTAATGAATATAATGGTATACAATACCGACAGGTTGTTAGGTAAGACACATATGCAACAGTTAGGTATCTTTTATCGAAACGTTTCGCCTACACAGTAGGCTTCTTCAGTCATAAGAACATAAGAACATAAGAAAGGAGGAACACTGCAGCAGGCCTGTTGGCCCATACTAGGCAGGTCCTTCACATTCCATCCCACTAACAGAATATTTGTTCAACCCAATTTTTAATGCTACCAAGAAATAAGCTTTGATAATTTTATTTACTCATGTGCAATTCCCCTCAAATCCAACCCTTTCACTCATGAATTTATCCAACCTAAATTTAAAACTACCCAAGGTCCCTGCTTCAATAACCCTACTAGCAGACTGTTCCACTCATCAACTACCCTATTTCCAAACCAATACTTTCCTATATCCTTTCTAAATCTAAACTTATCTAACTTGAATCCATTATTGCGGGTTCTCTCTTGGAGAGATATCCTCAAGACCTTATTTATATCCCCTTTGTTAATACCCATTTTCCACTTGTATACCTCGATCATGTCTCCCTCATTCTACGTCTTACAAGTGAATGTAATTTAAGGGTCTTCAATCTTTCTTCGTAAGGAAGATTTATAATGCTATGTATTAATTTAGTCATTCTACGCTGAATGTTTTCTAACGAATTTATGTCCATTCTGTAATATGGAGACCAAAACTGAGCTGCGTAATCTAGGTGAGGCCTTACTAATGATGTATAAAGCTGTTATATAACCTCTGGACTTCTGTTGCTAACACTTCTTGATATAAATCCCAGTAATATATTTGCCTTATTACGTACGCTTAGGCATTGCTGTCTTGGTTTAAGGTTGCTGCTTACCATCACCCCCAAGTCCTTCTCGCAATCTGTATGGCTAAGTTCTACGTTATTTAACTTATAAGTGCTTGGGTTATGGACACTCCCGAGCTTCAGAACCTTGCATTTATCTACATTGAATTGCATCTGCCACTTTTCTGACCACGAATTAAGTTTGTCTAAATCTTCCTGAAGTTCTATGACATCTATGTTTGAATCAATTATCCTACCTATCTTCGTGTCGTCGGCGAATTTGCTCATATCACTAGTAAGGGTGACCTGTTCTTAGCTCAGTGAAGACGTGTCTAGTGTACTCCCTGTGGACTGAATCAAGATGCCCCCTATTGAGCAACTTTACCAGCAGCTTAAGGAGGAATTGAGGGTAGCGAAGCTTGAGATACGGCGATTGACGGAGGAAAACAAGAGGATTCGAGTAGTCCTCCTGTTGTGAGTCCTCAGGTCAAGAAGGGAACCTGGGCAGTGGCCGGACAGCATGGGACGAAGTTGAAGATCAAGAAGACGAATGGAGAGGTAGTAACGACGAAGAAGAAAGAGACTGCTGTGGAAACTTCGAACTCCTTTTCTGTGCTTCCAGACGAATGTGAGTCGACTACTGGGAACGTCACGACGAACTGTACCAAGGAAGGTAAAAACATTGTTGTTGTTGGGGATAGCCAAGTTAGATATATGGATAGGGCCTTCTGCTTGAAAGATAGGAGTAGGAGACAGAGGGTTTGCTTTCCTGGGGCTGGGATGGAAGACATTGTTAGCCGACTTGACAACATCATGCATGGTAATGGGATCAATCCTATTATCTGCCTCAGTGCTGGAGGCAATGATGTATCCAAGCGTAGAAGTGAGGATTTAGTTAGTAGGTATAAGGCAGCAATAGACATCATTAGGAAGAAGGAGGAGCCCTGTTATATGTGGCATTTGCCAAGAAGGGGTGTTGGAAATGAATGGCTGTCCAGAGTGATTGGTATAAATTGCTGGCTGGACAAACACTGTAGGATAATGCAGTCCCATTCATTGACAACTGGGACCACTTCTATGGCCGAAATGACATGTATGCCAGGGATGGGGTTCACTTATCCAGGGCAGGTGTAGAATTTCTCTCTAGCTCAGTTGAGGATGTTGTTAGGGCTTTAAACTAGGATTAGTTAGAGGTATGGGTTTAGGAATGGTAAATAATGAGGGCCAAAATATTGATTCAGGCTTTGATATCATAAATCATAACAATAACAGTAATCGAGTGACACAGGGTAATGATAGTAACAGAAATTGTGTAAAACAAAAGCTGAAAAAGGTTCACAAGAAGATACATATCAATGTATTTTATACTAACTGTCGAAGCGCCAGAAATAAAATTAACGAATTACGTTTGGTAGCATGTGCTGGGAACTTTGATGTCATTGCAATAACTGAAACATGGTATAATACCAAGAGTCGGGATATGATTGCTGAGTGTCATATTCAGGGTTTAAGTTGTTCCATGTAGATAGATATAATGGGAAAGGGGTGGAGTTGCATTGTATGTACGAGAAAATATAAATTGCTGCATAAAAACAGGCATAAAAATAGATGGATCATTAACAGAATCTGTTTGGGTAGAGTTTCTAGAAGGTCAAGAAAAACTGATTCTAGGTGTAATATACCGACCTCCAGGCTTGGATCACGATAGAGGGAGACTTCTTTGGGACGAAATTGTTAGGGCTTCTAGGCACAATAACGTAGTGATAGTAGGGGATTTTAACTTTAGTCAAATTGACTGGACTTCTTTGACCGGTAATCTGGAGTCCAGTGACTTTATGGAAGTAGTTCAGGACTGTTTTCTGAAGAAGTGTGTGACGGAGCCTACCAGAGGTAATAATTTGCTCGTCCTAGTCTTGTCAAATAAAGAAACTCTTGTAAATAATCTGGAGATCACTGAAGAGCTTGGAGCTAGTGATCACAAATCCATTACTTTTAATATTACATGGGAGTACGAGAATAGGGATAATACGGTAAAAGTTCCTGATTTTGGTTTTGCCGATTATATTGGACTTAGGGAACACCTGTCTAATCTCGACTGGGGTAATCTAGCTAACGATTACGATGGGATCTGCGTTTATGATTTTTTTCTTAATAATGTACAACGTGCACAGAGTATGTTTATTCCCCAGAGAGAATTTAGGTCAAATAATAACGATCCCAAATGAATTAACAGGAGGCTAAAACATTTATTAGGGAGAAAAGAGGAATTTATAGGCGCATCAAAAGAGGAGATGTTAACCTTATTGACCAATATGTTCAGTTGAAAAGAGAAGTAAAAAGGGATTAGAAAGGCTAAACGTTACTATGAGATTAAGGTTGCTAATGAATCAAAGACTAATCCAAAAGGGTTCTTTCAAGTGTACAGGACGAAGGTGAGGGAAAAGGTAGGACCTCTGAAAATTGGGAATGGACAGCTGACGGATAACGAACTGGAAATGTGTTCTCATTTAATAACTATTTTTTGTCAGTCTTTACACAAGAAGACGTAAATGAGATTCCAGAAATTAACAATTATTCAGTTCCTGAAGAATTCAAATTAACTAATATTACTGTCACGAGGGATATGGTTATCAAACAGATAGATAAACTGAAGCAAAATAAGTCCCCGGGACCCGACGAGTTGTTTTCCAGGATACTTAAAGAATGCAAAATGGAACTTAGTCAGCCATTAACGAATGTGTTTAATACGTCCATCCTAACTGGTGTTGTGCCAGAGATGTGGAAGATAGCTAATGTAGTTCCTATATTCAAATCAGGGGATAAGTCCATTCCATCAAATTACCGTCCAATAAGCCTCACGTCTATAGTAGGCAAATTATTAGAATCAATTATAGCTGATATTATCAGAAGTCACCTTGAAGAACATAATTTGATTAATGAATCTCAGCATGGGTTTACGAGAGGTCGTTCCTGCCTGACAAATTTACTGACGTTTTTCAATAAAACATTTGAGGCAGTAGACAGTGATAAAGAATATGATATAGTTTACTTGGATTTCAGTAAGGCCTTCGATAGAGTACCTCACAAGAGACTCTTAAGAAAGGTGGCAGCTCATGGTATAGGAGGTAAAGTTCTAGCATGGATAGAGGCATGGCTTACCAATAGAAAGCAGAGAGTTTCCATTAATGGGGTCAAATCTGAATGGGGATTTGTCACTAGTGGCGTTCCACAAGGATCAGTTTTGGGCCCATTGTTGTTCATAATTTACATTAATGACCTTGATGAAGGAATTGCAAGTGACATGAGTAAATTTGCTGATGATACAAAAATAGGCCGTATAATTCATTCTGAGGAGGATAACAGTGAACTCCAGGAGGATTTGGATAAATTAATGTCTTGGTCTGAAAAGTGGCAGATGAAGCTCAATGTGGACAAGTGTAAGGTGCTAATCGTTGGTAATGAAAATATCCCGAATTTATAAACTAGGTGAAGTTGAGCTTGATCATACAGAATGTGAAAAAGACTTGGGAGTCATGGTAAGCAGAAATCTAAAGCCAAGACAACAGTGCCTAAGTGTGCAATAAGGCTAACAGATTACTAGGATTTATTTCAAGAAGTATAAGCAACAGAAGTCCAAAAGTTATTTTACAGCTCTATACATCACTAGTGAGACCTCATTTGGATTATGCAGCTCAGTTTTGGTCTCCTTACTACAGGATGGATATAGATTCATTGGAGAACATACAAAGAAGAATGACTAAAATGATTTACAGTATAAGAAATCTCCCGTATGAAGATAGACTTAGAGCGTTGAATCTCCACTCTCTGGAGAGACGTAGAATGAGGGGAGATATCATCGAGGTGTACAAGTGGATGATGGGCATAAACAAAGGAGATATTAATAAAATACTGAGGATATCGAACCAAGTAAGAACCAGAAATAACGGATTTAAATTGGATAAATTTAGATTTAGAAAGGACATAGGCAAGTACTGGTTTTCGAACAGAGTTGTAGATGCGTGGAACAATCTTCCGATTAGGGTGATAGAGGCTAGGACCTTGGGTGGCTTTAAAAAGAAATTGGACAAATATATGAGTGGGAGGGGCTGGGTTTGATTGGTGTCGTGAGTACTGGAATAAATTCTTAGGTAGTGGTGGTTTTGATAAGGACTTGCCTTGTATGGGCCAGTAGGCCTTCTGCAGTGTTCCTCCATTCTTATGTTCTTAATTCCCTCGTCAAGGTCATTGATATATATTATAAATAACAATGGGCCTAAGACTGATCCCTGTGGAACACCACTTGTTACAAGTCCCCATTCGGATTTAACCCCATTTATGCACACTCTCTGCTTCCTATTGGTGAGCCATGACTCGATCCATGACAGCACTTTTCCCCCAATGCCATGAGCTGCCACTTTCTTTAACAGTCTCTGGTGCGGTACTCTATCAAAAGCCTTACTAAAGTCTAAATAAACAATATCGAATTCTTTATCGTGATCAACAGCCTCAAAAGCTTTAGTGAAGAAGGTTAATAAATTAGATAGGCAGGAACGGCCCTCGTGAATCCATGCTGAGTATCATTAATCAAATTATGGTTATCTAGATGGCTTCTAATAATATCAGCTATAATTGACTCTAGTAATTTGCCTACAATTGAGGTCAGGCTTATTGGCGGTAATTTGACGGTAGTGACTTGTCCCCTGCTTTAAAAATAGGAATTACATTAGCCATCTTCCACATATCAGACACTACACCTGTTTGAAGAGATAAATTAAAAATGTTAGATATTGGTTCACAGAGTTCCATTTTGCATTCCTTAAGAACCCTTGCAAAAAGCTCATCAGGACCCGGCGATTTATTTTGTTTCAGTCGGTCTAGTTGTTTCCTAACCATTTCGCTAGTGACTGTGATATTACATAATTTATCTTCTTCTGGGCCTCTGTACAAATTAATTACTGGGATATTATTAATGTCTTCCTGTGTGAAAACCGAGAGAAAATAATTATTACAAATAGAGCACATATCATTCTCCTTGTCAGTAAGATGCCCAAAGTTATTTTTAAGGGGACCTATCTTATCCCTAACTTTTGTTCTATAAACCTGGAAAAAACTTTTTGGGTTAGTTTTTGAATCCCTAGCAACTTTAATTTCATAGTCCCGTTTAGCTTTTCTTATTCCCTTTTTAACGTCCCTCTTAATGTCAGTATACTGATTTATAAGATGACCCTCACCTCTTTTTATGCGCCTATAAATTCCTTTCTTCTTCCCTAAAAGATACTCGTGCCTTGTGGCCTTAACAATTTCCTCCTAAAGTAGTCTCCCTTGTTCCCTATCTAAGTTTGGAGGACGGTAAATCACGCCTAAAATCAATTTTTCACACTCCTCTGAAAATTCTATCCAGACAGACTCTGTATGTGTTAATTCAGACTTTATACCCGTTTTTATACAACAATTTAAATGATCACGGACATAGAGTGCCACCCCACCCCCCTTCCCGATACTTCTGTCTACTTGGAACAATTTAAAACCCTGAATGTGACATTCGGCAGGCAAGTCCAGATTTTTCATATTAAACCATGTCTCAGTTATTGCAAAAACATCAATATTACCCGTACTTGCAACTAATCTCAACTCGTCCACCTTATTCCTAGCACTACGACTATTGGTGTAATAAATATTTAAAGACCCTCCTTTCTCTTTACCCTTCCTGCTCATTTCTGTTTTTCCACTATACCTATTACTGTCCTTGTCGTCTAGTGTCACTAGCTTTCCACTGTCCACCTTTTTCTGCCTATTACTAGTTCTCCTAGAACTTATAATATTACTACACTGGGACTTCACTGTTTTCCCCCCAAAACCCATACCACTAACTATTTCTAGTTTAAAGCCCTAACAGCTCCCTCCACTGCAGTTGCCAGTGCCCCCACCCCAGACCTGGATAAGTGAACCCCATCCCTGGGATACATGTCATTTCTGCCATAGAAGAGGTCCCAGTTGTCAATGAATGTTACTGAATTTTCCTTACAGTATTTGTCCAGCCAACAATTGACACCAATTGCCCTGGACAGCCATTCATTTCCAACTCATACAGCCATTCATTTCCAACTCGGACAGCCATTCATTTCCAACAGAAAAGTTGGTCGACGCAGAAGAGATGTGAAGACGATGTAATCAGTCCATCACCTTTAAAGACGTAGTTTTGAGGTGGTCAGTCCCTCAGCCTGGAGAAGAGTATTGTTCCATAGTCTGAAACAATGTGAAGTTGAAGTGACAGTATGGAGGTGAGATGAAGGCCAAGAAGCCTACCGTGTAGGCGAAACGTTTCGAAATATAGATACCTAACTGTTCCATATAACCTAATAACACTGCTAATGTTGACAGATCACCAGGGTAAGAGTATTGACCAATTAGCAGGTGTCACAGTGTTGACAGCTTAGCAGGGTCACAGTGTTGACAGTTTAGCAGAGTCACAGTGTTGACAGTTTAGCAGGGTAACAGTGTTGATAGTTTAGCAGGGTCACAGTGTTGACAGTTTAGCAGGGTCACAGTGTTGACAGTTTAGCAGGGTCACAGTGTTGACAGTTTAGCAGGGTCACAGTGTTGACAGCTTAGCAGGGTCACAGTGTTGACAGTTTAGCTGGGTCACAGTGTTGACAGTTTAGCAGGGTAACAGTGTTGACAGTTTAGCAGGGTCACAGTGTTGATAGTTTAGCAGGGTCACAGTGTTGACAGTTTAGCAGGGTCACAGTGTTGACAGTTTAGCAGGGTCACAGTGTTGACAGTTTAGCAGGGTCACAGTGTTGACAGTTTAGCAGGGTAATAGTGTTGACAGTTTAGCAGGGTCACAGTGTTGACAGCTTAGCAGGGTCACAGTGTTGACAGTTTAGCAGGGTCACAGTGTTGACAGTTTAGCAGGGTCACAGTGTTGACAGTTTAGCAGGGTCACAGTGTTGACAGTTTAGCAGGGTCACAGTGTTGACAGTTTAGCAGGGTCACAGTGTTGACAGTTTAGCAGGGTCACAGTGTTGACAGTTTAGCAGGGTCACAGTGTTGACAGATCAACAAGGCCAAAATATTGACAGGTCAGCAGGGCCATAGTGATACTAATTTTTACTGCCGAGAGGCAGTAAAAATATTAAAAAAAAGAGGAAGTGGAAGGATGGGGAAAAGTGTCGAGTAAGCGGCTGGGAAGGACAGTAACTAAGGCAGTGTCAGTAAGATAAACGGTGTGTCACAGGGTAAGCGGCTGGGAGGGACAGTAACTAAGGCAGTGTCAGTAAGATATACGGTGTGTCACAGGGTAAGCGGATGGGAAGGACAGTAACTAAGGCAGTGTCAGTAAGATATACGGTGTGTCACAGGGTAAGCGGCTGGGAGGGACACTAAGGCAGTGTCAGTAAGATATACGGTGTGTCACAGGGTAAGCGGCTGGGAAGGACAGTAACTAAGGCAGTGTCAGTAAGATAAACGGTGTGTCACAGGGTAAGCGGCTGGGAGGACACTAAGGCAGTGTCAGTAAGATAAACGGTGTGTCACAGGGTAAGCGGCTGGGAGGGACACTAAGGCAGTGTCAGTAAGATATACGGTGTGTCACAGGGTAAGCGGCTGGGAAGGACAGTAACTAAGGCAGTGTC